>CM038217.1:203032120-203096624 GCA_021442155.1 Cymbidium sinense
AAAATCACTAATTAGATTAAATTATCTAAGCTATAAATGTTTGTATGTGCTTAGATATAGAAATTTAGAATATAAATTTTAATATCTAGAAAGGCTGGATAGGCTAAGTTGGAATTAAACAAAAATATGAAATTAATCTCATGATTTAGAAATAAAAGTATCTGAATTATTAAATACCCACATAGGCCCCGACACTACGTTGAATGCTTAAACTTAGTGTCTAAGGATGCTGGGTGGGTTGCTTCCTGGTTGGTCTTAGGACCGGGTCTGGGTTAACAAAACCTAAAAACCTAATAATAATATTAAAAGAATTTTAACTTATTAAAATATCTGAGAAGCTAATTCTATCATATGATAATAGATCTGATTCTCTATTATTAAACTAATAGAGTTGACAGGATCTGAAACAATAAATTAAATAATCAAACAAACTCATAAACCTTGATGATGACTGTATTGAATGAAGATTTCAACCGCAGGAGATACTTCCATCAAAATATGATTTTAATTTAAGATTAAATTAACTTAAATTGAGTATCAAACTAAATGTGAAATCTAATATATCACTAAACTATTAATGGTTAAATAAAATTCAATCCGTAAATACTTGAAGCAAACTCTATTCAATCTGCCTTCCGCAACTATTTGTTAATGGTGATGAATTAAGAAAACTCTAGCCCACAAAGGAGCCAATGTCAAATTAAATATATTTATATATTCACTCTCAATCAATCTCATGCTAGTAAGGGCGTGGCTTGTGTCCTCTGTCTGCATGGTTTGGCTAGTAGGCTCCACATATGATGCGTTACGACTAGAGTCCTCTGATCGGGTGGCTGCTGCCAAGTGGCACCATTATATTATGGTAATGATTGTAACACATATGCTCTCCAATGACTCTATACCTTGAGATGTGAATCATAGGGTACACTTGATAGGGCAAAAAATCCTCTGTTAGCTAAGATAGACTTAAACTCATCCTTAGACAAACACCACATACAAGGATTTCTTAGACAACGCAACCCATAGCTGCTGATTAGGATCTTTCGGTCAGGTTGGGTGGACTACCTCCTCTGACTAAGTAGACTAAAGATCATGACAGCCCGGGATGAGGAAATCTAGATCGTGCGTCATTCCCCAACCATCCACTTTAAGCTAATGATGATGAATTTTATAAATTCTAAATCTAAATTCTAAAACTCTATATACTGCTACTATAGCTTGTGCATTTCACTAATGACTAGCCTTAATCGAGTTATCTCAACATTGGGAGGGGTAATTAACTATAGGTGTTGCGTTTATAGGAAACCTAGAACCAGATCTAAAGTCCTCACAAAATGAGGGTGAAATCTCTGGGTAGTGTCTTACTTACTATTTCATCTGTCTTCTGAAAATTTTACTGACACTTTAAATGATACTCTCTTCAATGTGAGAGGTCGGTGGTGAATTTTCGGAGCCCACATATACATATCCTTAATGACTTGAATATAGATAAGATTATCTTCTTTCTTTTCTAGAGCTCTTCAAAGAACTTCTCTTAAAACTTTATCATATTCTTTCTCTAAATCAACAAATATCATATGTAGAACATTCTTACATTCTCTATACTCTCCATCAAATCTCTCAACAAATGCATAGCATCCATAGTAGATCTACCTGGCATAAAAAATCAAACTGATTTTGAGAAACTTTGTATCACGTTGTAACATATGCATAATTACTCTCTTTCTCATAATTTTCATGTATGGCACATTAACTTAATTCTTCTATAATTTGCACATTCTTGTACATCATATTAATTCTTAAAAATAGGAAGTAACAAACTCTTTCTCTACTCGTCTAACATCTTTTTAGTCTTTAAAATAATATTGCATAGATTAGTATGCCAAGAAATTCCTTGATCTCTTAAGCATTTCCATGCTTCTATTGAAATATCATCAAGTCCTACTGCTTTTTCACACTTCATTTTTTTAAAGCCTCTCCAACTTCAATTTTATTAATATGATGGTAAAGATAAAATTATCTATTTTTGTTTAGGATACTAATCTTTAATTTTATCAAAATATCTCATCCCTATATTTAATATCCTTTTTTAAGAAAAATAATTTATGATTTGCATTCTTAATGTATCTCACTTGATCTAAATCTTTATTTCTCTTATCTATTTGTTTACTAAGTTTTTGATCTAAACAAATTCTTGAAAATGCGAACTAGAGCCAAATGTGAGTTAATAAACCCTGAAATAAATTAAAAAAAAGTCTTAATAAATTAAACTGTGAATCCTTTTCAACATATTGTATAAGCAGAACAAAATTTAATTGGAGGATGAACAAAATTTAACTGGAGGATGAGAGCCAGAAAAACCTTGGAAAATGCTAACCGACTCTTACCTAGAAACAATTGACAAATGAGAGCCAAGAAACCCTGATATAGAACAAGAATAATAATGGTGCATGTAGATATAGTATTCATATCTTAGATTTATAGGGAGTCACGTAAATTATCTTACAGGAAGAAAGAGTACGGAGGGAGATGAAGGTTATAAGTGTTATGGTCCATCGGCCAAACTTATAATGTAAAGACTATTTTACATGTTGAAGAAATTCTTAACAAATTAGTCACCACATGGACCTATATGGAATGCCATTCAACCTTAGGAACTTAATTGTATTGTTTTTGAAAATGCAGATCAGCATGAAGCGGGATTTTATTTCTATGAACCCGAATCTGACTAATCTTTATTTTTTTATTTAATCGTCTTTTGACAAGGTTCACATGGAGTGTGGTTGTAATGGTTATAACGCTTCGCTGCAGTTTTGTCTCTCTTTTTTAACATAGAAATAAATGATGATAGATATGGTGAGGTTTTAATATACTTTAAGATATTTCAGCAGTCTGATGAATTTTCATCTCCTCTTGCATTATAATGGATGCACATGTGAAGGAGCTAGGCAAACTCAAACTAGAAAGAGCAAAGAAGCACTACCTTGCTCGTTTGAAGAGGGAGTGGCCAGAAGTTGCCAAACTTATTTCTATCCCTTTTCCTACAAAAGAAAATTTGGAACTTCTAAAATCACATTGTTCAAGCCAGGAGATTTTACAGATCCAGTAAATTTTCTTTCTAAAATTGAGAAAGGTAGCCTATACTCATTTGGTTTGTGACTTGTAACTTTGTAAAGTTGTTATTTGGTTAATGTAGGCAAAAAGGTAATTTTGTAGAAGATAAGTTTAACGTGATTAAGAAACTGTAAAAGAGGGGGGCGGGGGGCGTTGGGGGCACTAGAAATGATACCAACTCTCATATCAGCGTTTCACCTAGAAACACTATTTCTCCCCATACGTTGGCAATCTCCTTTGCCCCTATCTTTAATGAGAAAATTAAAAGTATTATTTTCTATGGTCCTAAAGCCTCTTCCCCAGGTCGTAATAGCTTCAACTTTTGAATTCTATTGTAATTCATGGGATGTTATTAATGCTCAAGTTTGTGCGGCTGTTGAAGCCCAAGTTTCCACAAAAAATATTATCCTTGCTAGGGAAATATTACATGAATTTCATCTAAAAGATATAGATACTTCTTTTGTGCTAACCTAGATATTAGAATGCTTTTGATACATTAAATAGAAAATTTCTTTTTCAAAGGATGACCCTTAAACGTTTCCCCCATCTTTGTTGAATGTGTTAAATCCTGCATTATGGATATACATTAATCATAGTCTTAAATGATGTTGTTCACCTCCACATATGTGTCATAAGTTGAGTCAAGCCCACAAGTCGAATTTGACAGACTTCGAAAGTGACAGTGCACAAATCGGGGCTCAAAATGTGTTGGACGTCACTAAAAAAGGTCGAAACGACCTCTGGTCGATGAACGGACTTCGCCATCACATTCAGAATATTGAAATTGGTCAAAATTTAAATATTGCATAATCTAAAGAGCAATCGATCAAGCGATCGAGTTATCAATGTATTGGCACGCATATCGAAGTCGAAAAGTTATGACGATGTCCGAACGACTCCTATTCATGAAATTGATTGGTCGTTAGCTTTGAAATGCCAAAAACTACCAAATGAGACTGTCCATGCTCAATTCGGACAAGTCTGTGCAAATGTCGAATAATCAGAAGTGACTGCACGTAAATCGAGGTCGAAGTACACTAAACATCGCCAAAATCATCCTAAATGACCTTCAATCGACGAATGAACTTCACCATCGCGTTCAGAATGTCGAAATTAGTTAGAATATAAATATTTCACAACTTGATGATCAAGCAATCAAGTCGTCAATGCATTTGCACGCATATCGAGGTCAGAAGGCACCGACGTAAATCAAACAAACTTCATTTGTGAAATTGATTGTGTCATTAACTTTAAAACATCGAAATATATCAAGTAAGACTATTTGCACTCAATTCGGACAAGTTTGTACTAAAATCATGCAGTCGAAAATAATAATGTGTATTTTGAGTTGAAATTGACATAATTTGACATCGACTTAAACCAAATGGCCTCCGATCACGAAATGGATTGCGTCATTGCATTCGAAACATCAGAATAAGCTAAGATTAATATATATATATTAACTATATGGTTTTATCGGCACAAAATTCATTTTAAGAGCGATTAAGTGCTTAAAGAAATTAAATAAACTTTAATCTTAATGCCCTAAATCCCTATTCCTACTCCCCTGATCGGGTCGATTCGACATTTCCATGCACAGCTCGCATGACTCCTCCTCCTTCTTCATGCACGAGAGCCAAGCGAGCTCCCTCTTCCGATTTGGAGCCCTCTTTCACGCATGAACAGATGTTTTGACCGGAACTGTCTCAGATTTTCTCCCGCTCTCGCTCCACAAAGAAACTGTTCTCTACCACCTCCGATCTCCCTGTTATTACATCCATGGTTTCTCTTCCATTTTCTCCCACTTTTTTCTCCAAACAGACACGATACACAGAAGGCCAATTTTTTTCCTCTCCTTCCTCTTCCTTTCTTCTTTCTTTTTTTTTTCCTCTCTCTCTCTTTTATACCCCAGCAAATTCACAATTTTCTTCTCATCACTTGAGTAGGTTCTTTCTTCCTCTTCTTAAAACTTCCCAAAATGGAGATTCCTTTCTTTTACCAACCAAAGAGGAACACCATCATTAGGTTCTTCTCCGGTTTCCGACATCTCTCTCTTCCTCCTTTTCTTCAAAATTCCTTCTGTAACCATAGAAGAACACCATTATTATGTGTTCTTCATCCACGACATCTCTTCAATACCTTTCCACTTTCTCTTAACTAGAGAGGAACACCCCAGCGGGTTCTTCTTGGTTTCTGCATTACCCATTTCCATCCCCAACATTTCCTCTTCGTAAAGAGGAACATCATCATTAGGCAGGTTCCTCTCTTGGTCTCTGGCATTTCTAACTCCGACTCTTTGCCGATCATTGCAATGCACAGAAGACATAAGTCAAAATATGTGTGATGTGGATGTAGATATATTTGTGTTTCTTTGTAGATTTTAAGGCCTCATCATGCTCATTAGGGTGCGACGAGATGAAAAATTGGTTGCGGTGTCACAAGATACCCCTCACAACGCTCATTAAGGTGTATCGAGTAAGCCAACATCTATTAGATGTCGCTCTCCCTAGCCGAAATATTGAGAAAAAATTTTCAAATTTTCAGACTTAGAAAAAAAAGAGAAATGAATATATATATTGCCCTGCATTTGTCTTCTCTCAGGTTTAAAGGCCTTGTTATGCTCATCCTAGCATGACAAGATGGAAATCGATTATGGTGTCGCAAGACACCACTCGCTACGCTCATTAGGGCGTATCGAGAAAGCCAAAACACTCCCGATGCAGCTCCCTATGCGGGGATGACGCTGGGAGGCTGCCAAAATTTCATCAATTTCTTTTTTTTTTTGGACTTAAACTCGAAACTAAGTGAATGTCCAATTAATTATGAAACATAAAGTCCTAAAACAAAATGAATCCAAATAAAATTTTTAAGCTTAAAATTGAATTCAAAAATTATCAACTTGTAAGATAGATAGTTAACAAGAATTAAGCTTAATTGAGATTAAAATAAGCTGAATGCTTACAAGTGAATATGGACAAAGTTGTTTACTAGATTTTTGGATCATTTTTGTAATTCATTTAGAAACGATTAAAAAGAATTTCAATTGGCTATGTTATTGAAGTGCATAGGGGCTTATGAGATATATGGGTGCTTGGTCGCAAAGCAAATGCAATGAACTTCAAATAAACTTGATTGCACATATTTGAAGCGATTTGTAGTTTTATTCACTCAAGTCAAACTTGTGCAAGCTTTTAAATATAATGATGTGACACTTTCATATATTATGAGATATGTTCACATCTAACTAGTTACATCAATATATATATGAAAAGCTTAAATATACTATGTGACGTATATTTCAAAGTAAATATTCTTGCTTCAAACTAGATATTTTAAAATTCACATAGCATTTTAAAAGAAACAAATATTCATGCATATGCTAAGGCAATCACTTTCTTGATTTAGATATCTTGAAGTGTATGTGAGAGCTTGAACAAAAGAATGAATGCTTATATATGTCTTTGAAGTGATTATATGTTTATCCAAGTGCTTCAAAGCTTGTGAGTTTTCAAACAAATGAATTGGGAAAAATTAAAGGGTCCATAGAAGATTCTTAATGAAATTGAATGATTGTTGATAAACATAAATGATGAATCCTTGGAAAATATTTGAAGCATATTCGTCACTTTATCAAATCCTCAAATTAGATCAAGAAGAAATTGAGTAAAGTTGGAGATGAATTTGAGATTCGTCATAAGCAAAAATCTATTGAATATTCAAAGACTAATCAATTTGGAATCAATTAAATATTAATTCAAAAAATCTAATGAAATATTAGATCAATTTACAACGCCTTCTATGACGTCGAATTCGTTACACTTTGTACAAGTGATCAAAAGGCATTAATTAAAGCATTCTTAAATACATTTGAATTGGCCTTGACACTATGCTGAATGTTTAGATTCAAGTGTCTGAGGATGCTGCATGGGTTGCTTCCTGATTTAGTCTTAGGATTGGGTCCGAGTTAACAAAACTTAAAAATCTAATATAAAAATTTTAACTTAGTAAAATATCTGAGAAGATAATTTTGTCATGTGATAGTAGATCTGATCCTCTGTTAGAAGCTAAAGAGAGTCGACAAGATCTAAAATTCTCAAATATATTCAATTCAATCAATTAACTACCCCGATGATGGTTATGTTAAATGGTGATTTCAACCAGAGGGGATACTTCCATCAAAATGCAATTCTAATTTCAAATCAAATTAACTCAAATTGAGTGTCAATCTAAAAAATGTTTAATTAAAACTCTATCATTAAAAGCTTAAAGCAAAAATCAATCAATCCACCTTTCACAATTGCTTGTCGAGGATGACAAATTAAGAAAACTCTAGCTCACAAATGAGCCAATGTTAAATCAAGTGTTCTACTATGTTCAGTCTTAATCAATCTCACGCCAGTAAGGGCATGGCTCGTGTCCTCTAACTGTGTGGCTTAGCTAGTAGGCTCCACAGATGAAGCATTTATGATCAGAGTCCTCTGATCAGGTGGTTTAGCCAGTCAAGCTCCATTATATTATGATCATGACCATAGCTCATATGCTACCCAATGGCTCTGCCCTTTGAGTTGTGAATCATAGGGTATACTTAATAGAGCAAAAATCCCTCTGTCAGCTAAGGTAGACATAAGTCTGTCTCCTTAGACAAACATCACCCCAGGTCTACAAGGATTTCTTGGACGATATAACCCATGTGTTTCTGATAAGGATTCTTCGGTCAAGTTGGGTCGACTACCTCCTCTGACTAAGTAGACTAAGGACCTCGATATCCCAAGATGATAGAACCATGAGATCTAGATCGGGCACGTCATCATTTCCCCACCATCCGATTTAAGCTAAAATGATGAATTTCATAATCTTAAATTATAAAACTCCATATACTGCTACTATACGCTACACATTTAGCGATGTAATGACTAGCCTTAATTGAAAGTTCTCTCTCACTTACTGAGAGAGATAATTAACTATGGAGCTATGCATAGAAACCCGTAACCGATTTAAAGTCCTCACCAAATGAGGATGAAATCTCTAGTGTCTTATTTACTATCTCATATGCCTTTTGAAAATTACACCACACTTTAAATTATACACTCTTCAATTCAATACTGAGAGGTCGGTGGAAAATTTTCGAGCTAATACTTCACCATCATCCGCCTTAGACAAGAATGCCCCTTACATTTTATGCATCATTATGGATGCATAGTTGAATTTTAAGAGAGAATTGCTTCCGGATGATTTGAAGGTATCTTGAGGGGAAACTCTTATATTTATCATTTCTTGTATGATGATGATCTCAATTTTGGTAAGGCCATCATTCATAATATGGAAGCTCTCAAAACCATTATCTCAAAGTTATAAGTGTTCAGGCTTAATATTAGTTCTAAAATGTATATTATATTCTTCAAAATTGCAATTTTTGGATTTATTAAAATATTTTTTTAATGACCCTATATCTCCAAAATTCAAATATCTAGGAATTATGTTAAATATAGCTTCATTTATAAGATTTTTAACCTCTTTTGCATAAGCTTATTTTGATTTTAGATAGCTAGAAAGTTTAAAACTCTCTTTATAAGCGGTTGTAACTCATAAAATTTCTTATTTGTAGTTACATTGCTTTCTTGATTATCTCTACTAACATCCCTAAGGATTGTCTCAAGTTTATTAATAGAAATTATGTTAAATTTTTATATCATAAGACATTCCTAACAATAAGCTTGATTTGATGTCCTGAGATAAAACATGCAGATGTAAGGGTTATGGAGCTCTAGACCTTCCACTACTGCGTTTATACATTCTTATAGATGTTCTCGTATATGGTGACTATTTTATTTCACTGTTCACTCAAAATATTATAATAATATTCAGTTTAAAATTCAACCAATTTGAACTCATTGTAATTGCATGGACGCCTATGTAATCAGAAATGGATTATGTAACTTGGTACACTATATTACTAAATACGTTTCCTGGGTCACCTCAAACTTATAAATAGGAGAGAACCTCACAGGTTCAAGGATCTAGATCTTCTCTTCTAGGTGGTGGTCTGAAATTACAGATAATTCAAGATTCAACAATTTCTACTTCTGCACTTTTACATTCTTATAGATGCTCTCTTATATGGAACCTTTTTTTTTTCAAGAACCTACCCTCCTCCTAGTGGAAATCTTCCTACAATTCAATTTGGAAACCTGGATTTAACAACACACTCCCCTTCTGAAAATTGCCTTCAGCCTGAAAGCTAATATTCTTCCCAAATTTTTTATGGCCATTCATTTTCTTTATATTTGATCTCAGTCAAGGTAAGTCCTTAATTGAGAGCTCTTTGACCAAAGGGCTCAAAAATTGCCAATCGACCTCCACAATTATTGATATATCGAATTGAAGAGAGTATGATTTGAAGAGTCGGTAATTTTAGAAGGGATGGAATAGTAGATAAGACACTACCTGAGATTTCATCCTCATTTGAGAACTTTAGATCTGGTTCCAGGTTTCCTATAGGTGCAAACCCTATAGTTAATTACCCCTCTCAATAAGTGAGAGAGAACTTTTGATTAAGGCTAGTCATTAGATCACTAAATGTGTAGCATCTAGTAGTGGCATGTAGATTTTTAGAATTTTAGATATGAAATTCATCATTTTAGCTTAAATCGGATGGTTGGGGGAATGATGGCATGTCCGATCTAAATCTCATGGTTCTGTCATCTCGGTCAGTCACGGTCCCTAGTCTACTTAGTCGAGGAGGAGGTAGTACCCAACTGAGTAGATCCTCATCGCAAATACATGGGTTATGTTGTCCAAGAAATCGTAGACTGGGTGGTGTTTATCTGGAGATACTTAAGTTTACCTTAACCGACAAAGGATTATTTTCTATCAAGTATACCCTATGATTCACAACTCAATGGGCGAGCCATTGGGAGCATACGCTACGGTCATGATCGTAATATAATGGAGCTGACTAAAACCACCCGAATCGAGGACTCGGTCGTAATCGCTTCATCGGATCCTATGGCCAAGCCACGTGTGTTAGAGGATGGGGCCACATCATCGGGAGATTGATTATGAGTAAACATAATAGAACACTTGATTTGACATTGGATCCTTTGTGAGCTAGAGTTTTCTTAATTTGTCACCCCCGAAAAATAGTTGTGGAAGGTGGATAGATTGGGTTTGATTTAAGTTTTTAATGATAGAATTTTATTTAAGTGGTTTCAGATTGCTACTTAATTTGATTAAGAAAATTGATTAATTGGAATATGTTTAAGAGCTTTAGGTCCTTTCAACGCTTAGTCGCAATGAGGATTAGATCTATTGTCACCGATAAAAATCAATTTCTATATTTCCATTTAAAACTCTTAATATGGGTTTTGAGGTTTTGTTAATCTGGATCCAGTCCTAAGACTAAACCGAAAAGCAATCCACGCAGCATCTTCAGACACTTGAATTTAAGCATTCAGCATAGTGTCGGGGCCCATGCGGGTGTATAGTAATTTTAGATAATTTTATGTTTGAATTATGTGATTGATCAGATTTTTCATTTAATTCAAACTTTAACCTACGCAGTATTTTCAAACATTAAAATTTATACTTGAAATCTCTATGTCTGAGCACATGCAGGTGTTTATAGCTTAGTTAATTTCATCTAATTAATGAAATTATTGATTTTGAAAATCATAATTAGAATGAAATCTCTAAATTTTTCATTAAAGGAAGCCTTATAATTTTTGTAGAATTAAATTTAGTGTCACCTTCTGTCTACTTGTACAAAGAGTTATAGATTCAGTGGCGAGGAAGGTATTGTAAGTTGATCTAATATCTTATTAGATTTTTAGATTAATATTTAATATAATCCAATTTAGCCTGTGCATCCTTCTTAGACATTAAAATTTGTACTTGAAATCTCTATGTCCGAGCACATGCAGGTGTTTATAGCTTAGTTAATTTTATCTAATTAATGAAATCATTGATTTTGAGAATCATAATTAGAATGAAATCTCTAAATTTTTGATTAAAGGAAGCCCTATAATTTTTGTGGAATTGGTTTTAGTGTCGCCTTCTGTCTGCTTGTACAAAGAGTTGCAGATTCAGTGGTGAAGAATGCATTATAAATTGATCTAATATCTTATTAGATTTTTCAGATTAATATTTAATATATTCCAATTTAGCCTGAGAAGCCTTTTCAGACATTAAAATTTGCACTTGAAATCTCTATGTCCGAGCATATGTAGGAATTTATAGCTTAGCTAATTTCATCTAATTGATGAAATCATTGATTTCAAAAATCATAATTAGAATAAAATTCTTTAATTTTTGATCAAAGGAAGCCCTATGATTTTGTAGATTTTGATTTAGTATCACCTTCTGTTTGCTTGTACAAAGAGTTGCATATCCAATGGCGAAGAAGGCATTTTGAAGCTGTAGTTTCAAAGGATAATTTAATTTGTTATTTTAAGAAGAATATTTACTCCTCAAAGTAATTCTCATTTTCCCCATCTTTTATTCAAACTTGTTTTCCCCTCTTTTCTTTTGAAAACAATCCACTCACTCTTTCTAATTTATAAATAAGGCCAAGAAAGAGTCTCTTATTCTATTCCATTTGTTTGAAGGATTAGAGTTAGACATTTTGGGAGTTAGGAACTTTAGTGGGCTTTCACCGCCTGATAAATTTTGTGCTTTTTTATCATTCTTTTATTTTCTTTTACTTTTATGTCTGTATGTCATTTTACTTCCTCCTCCTTTTTTTTGTTTGACACTTTTAGTTTAAAATTAGCTGCAAGTTTATTTACTTAGTGTTCTTAAGTCAGCTCATTTCACTCTCCTATTTTTCTAAGTCAAAAGATTTGAATTTTAAGCCTCCCTGCTTCATCCCATGTGGGGTTGCATCAGGTGTTTTGGCTACTCAGATGCCCACTTGAGATAGTGAGTGGTGTCTTGACACACTTTTTCATCTCATCACCTCTGAGCACAGGCCTTTAAACCTGAAAGAAGACAAATGCAATACATATTCATTCCCCTCCTTCCCTCTCTTTTTTTCTAAGTCTAGAAACTAGACAAAATTTTGGTAGCATTTCATCAAGGGGGAGCGACAACTAACATGTGTTATTACCGATGCCCTCTGTAGCGTGTCTTTAACACATTTATTTTTTTCATCTCGTCATGCCCTCTTGAGTACAATGAGGTCTTCAAACCTGCAAAGAAACACACACACACACACACACACACACACACAGATATATATATATATATATCCACATTCACAAATCCCACATGTTCTGATGTATTTTTCTGCATCGCAATCCCTCAAGAAATGGGGGTTATGAATTGGGAATGTAAGGTAAGAGGAATGCGTCAAAATTGAAAGAAGAATATGCCTCTTGACGATGTTCTTCCCTGGTTTGCGGCAAAGAGAACGCCATAAATTAAAGGAAGAATTCGCCTCTTGACGATGTTCTTCTCGATTTTGAAGAAAAAATTGATGGAGTACATGAAATCAAAAAAAGAATTCGCCTACTGATGATGTTCTTCCCATACGTGAAGTGGCGGGATGGTAAAGCGAGGGAGGTGATGCTAGAATCGAAGAAGAATTTTTGACGATGTTATTCCCGCCATGGCTGAAGCAAAAAAAGTGGAGGTGGGAAGGGTCTGGAGGGTCAGAAGGCAACGGGTAGGAATCGCACAGTGCGGAATGCAAAAAAAAAATGGGTGGTATCCAGGACGCTCGTGATGAACGAGGCGACATGGTATGAACACCAGGAATGGAGGTGGTTTTGCATAAAATGGAGGAAAGGTGGCAGAGCATGTGAAGGTCATGGAGATGCTCTTCACGGTGGATCTGAGGTCGCATGTCGGCCAAATTATCTATTTCAACTCAAAATGCGATCGCCGCTTTTGACCACTCAATTTTGCATGCTCATCCAAATTGAGTGTGAATAGTACATAGATTTTGATATTTCAACGCATAATCAATTTTATGAATGGAGCTCATTTGATCCTCGTTAACACCTCTTGACCTCAATAAATGTATAGGTGCATTGGTGACTTGATTGCTTGATCAGCTGATCATCAAGTCATATAATATTTATATAATTTTTTGACATTTAATGTGATGGCAAAGTCCGCTCATCAATCGAAAGTCATTTGAGTTGAGTGACGCCCAAATAAGATCCCCTCGATTTGCCATTTGTCATTTCAAATTTCCACAAACTCATCCAAATTGATCGAGATAGTCATTTTGATAGATTTTTTTTTCAAAGCTAATCTGTAATCAATTTCATGAACATAGTGGTCTATATCGATGCCTCTAATCTTGATATATGTGTATTGATGACTCGTGTGCTTGATCAGTTGATCATTAATTTGTGCAATATTTATATCCTGACCAATTTCAATATTTTGAACGTGACGACAAAGTCCATTCATCGATCAGAGATCGTTTCAATCATTTTTAGTGATATTCTATGCATTTCAGTCTCGATTTATGCATTATCACTTTAAATCATTCACCATTTGCACATACTCATTTGAATTAAGCATGGATGGTCTCATTTAATAGTTCTCGACATTTTAAAGTTAATGGTGTGATCAATTTTATAAACTGAGGTCATTCGAACATCGTCGTAGCTTCCTGGCTTTGATAAGCATGTCAACACATTGATAGCTCGAGTGCTTAATCGATTGATCATTAGATTTTGCAATATTTATTTTGACGACAATTTTAAATGCAAGCAAAGTCCGCTCATCAATCGGAGGTCATTTCGACCATTTTCATGCCTAGTATATTTTGAGATTTGCAAGCCGCTTTCAAGTCCAAAATTAGACTTGTTGCTTAACTTGACTTATGTCACCTATGTGAGGTCAACATGCCCAACAAATGTGATTCATGCATGAGCGAGTCACATTTGTTGAAAATGGTTGACCTTTGGTCGCATGAACTTAACTAGATCATTTTAGCTTCACTTCATATAGAGCTTTAATAGGATTTATCATTAGTATGTTTATTGGGACATGCTAAATGGCGCTTGCGATTTGTCATGTCGACTTGTCAGTTGATAAGAGTTCTTACACCATCTACTTTCTTGCTTCAATGGCTTTGGATCTCTTTCTTCTATATTGTTTGGGTTTGATGGAGGAATTGGTTGCTGATGAAGGACTCCCGGGGAATTGGTTTATCATGCTTGGTGGATTTGAAATTCCCTTGTCTAGCTTTAAGCAGCGGACTTGATGAAGGACTTTGATTTGTCCTATTGACTTGTCGGGAAGTGTATGTATTCCATGAACCATGGTTTCTTTGATTGACTTGTTGAAGGGTACATGCAGATGACTTAGCCTTCCAGCTTATATAGGGTCAATATTGAGTTATTAGTCTTGCAACGTGTGCTTTAACAAACTGAATAACCATGAGATTCCATTAGTTCATCCATCATCTTTGTTTGAACTATGGAATTGCTTCATCGATCCTGTGTTTTCTTCTTTGATGGACTTGATGAGGAGATTGGCTTTGATCTGTGCTTTGAGCTTGATCAGATCATTTGAGAATAGATTGAGATATCACCTTGCAGGCAATATAGATTGATTTGAGGTAGCCTTGAATTGAGCATTTCCTCAGATTGCCTTGATCTATCGATCAAGTCGAAAGATCTCTTGGATCCTTATTGCTTGTAATCACTAAGATGGATCTGGTTTGAGATTGAATAGCTATCATCATTAGACTGATGAGCAGGGGCTCTTTCACTGCAGCCTTTTCTTATGGCTTGTTGAGTGAGGAGAGCGTCAACAACTCGGCCATATTTGGGCTTGTTGAGTTCGACCTTTAGAACATACTCAAGTCTTCGACTTAAGCTATAGTGGGTTGGTGGTTTTGCCATCAGACTAATGAATGGGAGCTCTTTCACTGTGACCTTTTCTTGTGGCTTGTTGAGTGAGGGAGTGTCGAACCATTTGTGGGCTTGTTGAGTTAGAACCTTTCCATCGTGTCTAGACTTGGGATGTAGAGGCTGATGTTTCTCCAACTTAATTGATTGAAGCCTCTGAAACTGGGAGTTCTTCTGACTTGATCTCTAGAATTTGCAAATCTGGGAGATAAATTTTTGACATTTAGGGTTGCCTTTTCATGCCAATAAATAGATTCTTTTTTGTTCCTGCAACACTCTGCAACTTAACAATGATAATTATATATATATATTCAATGATTTTGGCGTAATGCTCGATGTCAACCTGAATCAGAATATATTTGAGGATCTCGTCTTATGACACAATGTCAACTCAAATAAACTTAATATAAACTAAAAAAATGCCCTATCTTGCAGGGGGAATTCTAAAGTACATTTAGGAGAATTTTCAAGATGAAAATATACAAATATATCCATATTTGAATTGTACTCTAAAGGAATATACAACATTGATTTCATCTATATATAAAATCTAAAAATACCCCTTATGTAACAAGGGAATTTTCATGGAAAAGTTTTTCATATGGATTATGTTTATTTAGGGATCTCGGCATGAAGTACGATGTCAACTAAATAGATATACTAATATGCCCCTGTCTTGCAGGATTTCTATTGTACCAGAATGTGGTCATCAAGTATTACTTTTCAAAATCGACCAATAATTGGTGGCATTGGTCTTTCACCCTTTAATTTGATGAGTTGGTATGCCCCTCCTTGGTATACTTTTTCAATGACAAAAGGGCCTTCTCAGTTAGGCTCAAATTTGCCACCAAATTTTGATTGGGGATAATTGGTCTTCTCGACAGAACCAATTCTCCTTTTGGAATGTTGAGGCCGCCGTATGGTCAAAATCCATGGACATCTTTGCTCGATAGACTTCAGATTTTGATGAGCTTATCTAACTTCATCAAGCATTGAGTTCCTCCATTCTCGGCATTTTGATCTTGAGTTAGATTGTACTGGATAGCTACTTGAAGTGAAGGCAACTCAATTTCGAGTGGAAGAACTATTTCAATTCCAAATACTAATGAATAGGGAGTAGCTTTAGTCGTCATCTTGTAGGTAGTTCGATACGCCCATAGAGCCTCAACAAGCTTGGTATGTCATTCTCTCTTATTTTTAGTGAGAATCTTCTTGAGCATATTAACTAATGTCTTGTTGAAGGCCTCCCAAATTTGCTCTTGGATTGTATATTGAAGAGTATCGCAATCAATTTTTTGATCGATGAATCTATAAATCTTTGCACTTTTGAAAGTTGCCATTATCAAAATTATTGACGCACTCCAAATCTATATACCATATTATGTGTGAAGAAGTTGATCACTTTCGATTAGCGGTAACTTCTTTAAATGGGTAGCCTTACCCACTTAGAAATAATCGTTAGGATGAAGCGATGTCCAACTGACGTGGATCAATTGGTCCAATTACATCATACCCCAACATTGAATGGCCAGGATATTATTATTGGGTGTAATGGATTTGGAGGTTGATGGATGAGATTCCCATGTACTTGACACTCATGACACTTCTTAGCATGATTAATACAATCTCTCACCATAGATGGCCAATAATAGCCCATCTTTTTTATCTTTATTGCCATCTTGGGACCTGACTGATGTGCACCACAAAGTCCTTCATGAACTTCAACCATCACTTTGCCGCTTCTACATCTACATTTGGCATAGACATTTGTTCAAAGGATCTGATATAAAGTATTGTTGAAGAAAGCATATAGCGTAGCATTCTCTTTCGATTTGGTGTGATTTATTATTTGGTAATTTTCTTCTTTAAAGTAGTCGATGAAGGTTGCCTCAATCATGTGACTCTTCTTAAAAGGCTTCCCATGGCTTTTAAGCAATGTCATTCTTAGCTCTTCGGTATAATTTCTTGTTAATTTTGAGGAGTATGAGGAGCAACTCGAATCTCTGTCAAATTTGGTAACCCCTACCACGGGGATTGATACTTTATTGGCTCTTGAACTCATGGAGTAAATATGTCAATCATGACATAATCATCATTCATACTTGTCATTTCATTAGCTAATTTTGCTAAGCAATCGACTTTGTTATTTTCGGATCGAGAGACTCGAGTTAGTGTGATATTTAGTATCTGCTTCATAAGCTCAAGAACTCGCTTGTAGAAAGCCTCGCTTGTTGATTTTATAGATGCCAAGTACTTGATTTATAATAAGGCGAGAATCACCAAAAAATATGCGTTTTGAATGTATGAAAATAGCTTCTTCACACCCTAATGCTTCATATTGACTTCATTATTAGTTCTTGGCTCGGTCAATCCATATGATTGTCTCATTATCCCCTCTTAGTGTTATGAAGATGATGTGATTCTGCTCTTGCTCTTGGGAAATTTAGATGTTGGACTTGTTTGATCGATGAGGCTCCAAAGTATATTTCCCAAATTTGTGATTTTTCTCTTTCATGAATGAGCATAATTTGCTCATCGGGAAAATCATCATTAAGAAGAGTCATGAGATGGGATGTGCAAGAAAATCTAAGACTTGTCCCTTCAACTACTTGGGCATGTGATATCAAATTGTATAAGCAATATCGCCCATCTTGCAAGCGACTATCAACGCGTCTTGTCATCAAGTACTTGGCCGGATCAATCCTCGAGATGAGGGTAATCTTGTGAGATAACATATAATGATGAAGCTTTTGGGATAGATGCTAAGCGTGCTTCTATTGGAGAGTATCTCATTTCTCCAATCAAACTTCGACTAATATAATAAAGAGTTTTCTCTTTGCTTTTATCATTGTGTTGTGTCAATAATGCTCTAAGGGACTCTTCTAATGTAGTTATTTATAGAATGAGGGGCTTCACAGGAATAGGCACTGCTAGGATTGGTGGATTTAATAGGTAGCTTCTAATGCTATTAAAGGAATCTTGGCACTCCTTATCCCATTTGAATGGAGTGTCCTTCTTCATTAACCTTGAAAACGGTTGACAATGTCCACATAGGTTTGATATAAATCGACGGATGAATGCCAATTATCCTTGTAAAGAATGAAACTAATGCAAACTCTTTGATAGAGGCATCTCCATAATTGCCTTGATTTTAGTAAGATCGATTTCAATACCTCTGTGATGTACAATGTACCCCAGGAATTTTTTGGAGGATACCCTGAATGCATATTTTAGAAGATTCATCTTGAGATCATATTTTTGGATTCTCTCCAATGCAATTCTCAAGTCTTTGAAGTGGTTTCACGGTTTAAGCTCTTCACCACCAGATCATCGACATAACATTCCACCCTTTAATGAATCAACTCATCAAAAATACATGCCATGGCTTTTTGGTATGTAGCTTCAGCATTTTTCAAGCCAAAGGGCATGATGGTGTAACAATAGATGACAATAAGTGTTCTGAATGATGTATGTTTTTCAACTTCATGTGTCATTTTGATTTGGTTGTATCCCGACGATTCATCCATAAATGAGAACATATCATACTTGGAAGAGATGTCAACCAATAGTTGATATTGGAAGTGGAAAGTCATCTTTGGGCATACCTTATTTAGGTCGAAAGTCACGAGGAGATGGATTTGGTCATTCTTCTTCTACTTGGGACAATATTTGCTATCAATCTACATACTTCTCCTCGGATGAAGCTACTTCAATTAGCTTTTAGTTTACGCAATTACCTATTCTTCAATCTCAATCTCATTCACTAGGAGCTTGCTTACGATTTGCATAGTTAATAGCTAGTTTGTGAACTACTTATTGGGGATAAGCCATTTGAGAATATGTCCAAAGCAATCGAATTCACAAAGTAGCATTTTTAGCTCTTCAACTTTCTCATCGGTAGAAGGGAAAGTTGGGGAGGATCATCCTCACTCTAGGTTGACTTCTTTAAGTTCATCCATAGTAGTTATTTTTCCACCATCTTCAAGTTCTTCAGGTGAAGGCTTGGCTTCTACTTCTTCATCATTTTTAAAAAGAATTTCATGGATATCATCTTCTTCATCACTATGAGTCTCGATCTCAGCTTTTATTATATTATAACAGGCTCTATCTTGATGAGATTTGTGGATGAACCCCCGACCTTTAGTGATAAACTTATCACTTCTTCATGATGCTTGAGGACTTCTTTGGCTCCACATCTTGTTAAATACTTGAGTCCTATGTTTAGTAGTTCCCATATGAACTTTAAGCTTATGCTTCATTCTTTATAATTTTTGTGGATAGTATATTGGTATTCTTGTTGGTACTATCTCATTAGAACTTTTATGTTGAGTGCTCAAAATCTTGAGGTGAGACTCTTATAAAATAGAGTTCCTGTTGCCACTCTCACTCAATGGCGGCACATAGAATGTTATCAATTCTTCAATATTATGAACCTCAATGGGTGATTTCTTTGAAGCACCTTGAGGATGGGTATAATTTTGAGTGAGTCATCGACTCTACCAAGTGAGCTATCCTCCTTGATGCGACCATCTAAACTCTATTTCATAAGTAGATTCAAATCATGTCGAATCAATCACTTATTTCATACTCTACCTTTCTTGAGAGCTTATAAGTTTCCTTAGGTTTGACGAGTATATTCTTCTTCTTCGTGTCACTTCCCAAATGAGGCTGATTTTCTTGACTTTTGGGTGCAAAATCAAGTGCTTTAGGAGAGTCGGCATTGCCTTCTTTCCTCCTCTTTGCATCTGTTCTTTCACTTTGTGAAATTACTTTTTAGTTCCTGAAGTGGATGATACCACTTCAAGAGGCTCTGTTAGCTTAGGCTCTTTGAGGATGAAGTACTTTGCATCTTCATAGATCTTTGCTTCATTGATGTAGAATGATTGTAGGTTACCGGGAATTCTAAATTCTTCTCCATCTTTTAGATACTTCATACATTTATGATTTCCCTTGTCATTTCAAAATGGCGATGTTGAAGAATGTCGACATCACATAGATGATTTGGCATGTCTCTACTAGAAAGATTCACCATTATCTTCTTCATTTAATTGAAATCAAATTTTAGGCATGAATCGCAACTCTTGTTTGTCTTAGGTTGATATCTCTCATTTATCTTTTGAGTTGTAGTTCTCTTCTTGATCTTCTTTTTCTTAGACTTCTTTGATTTATGAGGCTTGCATTTAGTATGCTTCATCTTTGTGAAGCCTTATTTGAATGTCAGAAGCCAAATACTTGGTTTAGGCATCTCTCTTAAGTCAATATAGGTTCAAGTGGTGATTTCACTTAACTAGAATATTTTCTAGTTGCTTGACATTTTCTAATCTTTTTGGAGACTACTATTTTTCATTCTTCATTATTAACTTATTTCTCCTTTTTTGTCTTTACTGGATGATACGGAAGAGGATGTGATCATCTTTGTAGATTCCCTTTTTGGGTTAACTAGAACACTATCGAATAGTGTAAATTTATCTCACTAATACTTCCTTCTAGCAAATCTTTGAATACATAACAATCTTCAATAGGATGATTAATCATTTAATGATAGGGATAGTAATTTGGATTACTTACTTGTCACTTCTTCCTCTTAATTTTTGGTAGCTTCTTAGCCTAGCTTTTTATTTGTCATTAAAAAATAATTTTACTATCCCTTAAAGGAATATTCTTTGTTCATCTTTTCCTTAAGAGATGTTTTGTTCATCATTTCTTTGCTTGTTATGGATGCTCTACCACTTGGAAAAGTCAGGTTTATCATTACCTCTTAATATCAATTTTTTGGCGTGGATTAGAATGAATAGGCTTTACCCTTATCATCATTGTACATTTTGCTCTTTATCCACATTATATATCACTTTTTTCCATTTGAGCTATAGGAAGCAACGTGAATTTTTGTTTCTTCTTGAGTCCCAAGGTTTGTTTTTTTTTTTTTATCTTAGACTTGGACTTAGGTGATTCATCTTTTCAAATTTAGCCACCCTATTAAGTCACAAATATTTGCAATGATGTCATGCATAAAATAGTGTCATTTATCATCCATATTTCTCATTAGCAATTGGATCGCTGTTCTTCTTCAATTGTTGCTCTCTTCATACTTGTTGTGCCATGACTTATGAATTTTGTCATTGACTATCTCCTCCTTTTAGGTAGGTCTTTGTGATTTTCTAGGTTACTGAACCTCTTCATAAATATAGTCTCTAATTAGGAAATGATTTAAGCGAATCATTTGACAATTTCATACCATTTGGCGAGGTCTTATCGATGAATTGATAGAAAAATAGTGCATCGTTCCCTCCTATGTTATCACAAGTAGCTTTAAATTGGGCTAGATGTTATTTTGGATTACCAAGTCACGAAAGTATTAAATTTGACATAACCTTTTATGGCTCATATTTTGGGTAAGGTGATTATAACTTTTGCTTTCACGACTATGGCCTTTATCTTTTCATTGATTATTATTTCTAGGCGAGCAAATTTGATTCTGTGATAATACATTTTTCTTTGAGAGGTTGTGGGTTAACTTCATTCTTGCTTCTTCTTAGCATACTTATAGAGTTTGATCAATAGTTTATAGTTGTATTATTAGTTTCTTGATTAGCGAATAAAATAGGTCTCACTTGATGTGATATTCTTACAATATCTCAATCATGATGTTCATTTGTACCATCCTTATCATTCATTTGGTACTAACCTGTGCAATCTCCTTATCTTTGACCTCTATTTGATGCAACATTTCTCTTTTCTCTCTAGCTAGCGCCATGACGTCAATTAGTACAGGCTCTTCTTCTTCTTCTTCTTCTTCTTCTTCTATTTCTTGTTGTTGTTCTACTCCTTGGTCATTTTCAGGGGAAGAATTTGACTTTCCTTCTACTTGTGCATTTGTAGAGACAGCTATTGTTGGAGTTGTATGACGATGCTGATTATAAAAGCATGTACCAGGCTGATCATTTTCTGGTTCAACCATATAGATAGCTTTGATGCACATGATATCTTTCTCATTCTAGTCTTCTTCTTCTTCTTCAACAAAGATCGAAGATCCATCTTCTATTTGCTTCTGTGAATATTCTTCTTCATAAGCATCAAATTTAGGTTCAAATTCCCTAAATTCACATTGTTGTTGATGGTGTTGAGCAGGGAGTTCATTTATATCTCTGACCATATAGACAACTTTCACTTTTATAAAATCTTCTTCATTATCTTCTTCTTGCACATGTAGATGACATTTTGGATCTTGCAATGTGAGAAACAATCACTTCTTCATTGGACCACATCAGCGTCAACCTTCTCTTGTAGGGTGACCATTGGCAATGGATCCCAGAGGATTCTCTTGTCGACCATCATATCTTTCATCGGTGATATCCTTTCTTATGGGTATCCGCCGATGAGTTAATTTTTTGGCGTATTTAGTATATGTATCGATGTCACACCTCTTCATTCTTCAAAGTTTCATTGGGGCTGGCCGCATTTTGTTTAGGGACCTTCTGAATTCTTATCTGTCAAGTGTCACGCTCAATTCTCATCATGTGGTGTCTGGGTTTCTTGGATTACCATAAGAGATCAACTTTCTTGGTGGAGCTTGATTTTTCATCACCATAAGCCTCAAATCTTCTTTTCATTAGGCCTCATCATACTTCTTTTTGAACTTTTATGTATCCCAGCATCTGATGTTTGGGTTGTCTCTCTATGGTCGTGAAGCTTGACGTGGTTAGTTCCAGAAGGATTATTTTATTTTGCCAGTAAAGCTATTACCCACTTTTGGTTGTCAAAGTTGTTGTGGGTAGGAATACTCGGCGGTACTTGTAGGTCTTCAAAGGGGATCTTAAGCCCTCACTCATGTTTCTCCTTCTTCTCATCTTAGTTAATTTTTTCCACGATGAGGATGCTTCATGATCATGCTTTATTACAAAAGGTTCATTCGGCTTGAGGAGAATTAAAGACACAATTTTTTTCCTTGTGGTCTTTTCATCACGGCTTGACCTAGCCTTTTGAAAATTGTAGTTCTCTGTTGGGAGAACATCTTGACAACGATTGTTGAAATTTGGCTCGTGGCTAGAAGAGCTTATAACTTGAGGCCTTCATGGCCTCGAATGTATGTGGGTGGTACCAGTTGCACTATAGTCGAGAATTCAAGCTACCAAATTGAATGGTAGCCTGACATCTTTGTGTTGATGATGGCGTTGGTGGCGGACCATTGCACCTATCTCATGGAAGGAGCTTTTAGATCCATTTTGAGAGTGAAAGATGGGGATTAGTAATTAGCAGTTATTATTTCACCCCATACTTTCAAGATGTAGAGGCGCTACAGAACAAAATAATGATGTAATAAAGATATACTCTATAGAATAATTCATTACATGGCTCTATTGAATTTATTACACACTTAAATCATCATTTTTGTTTTCAAATTTTCAAAAGTTTTATTCTTCTTATAGCACTATATGACTAGCCAAGATGGAAGAGAATCCTGTCCCCGATTGGGTTATTAAATGGCTCAAATTACCATCGACCTCGATAATTTGATATATTGAATTGAAGAGAGTATGATTTAAAGTCATTAATTTAAGAAGATGGAATAGTAGATAAGACACTAGGATTTCATCCTCATTTGGTGAGGACTTTAGATCTAGTTCGGGTTTCTTGTCGGTGAAAATAGTTAATTACCCATCTCAATAAGTGAGAGAGAACTTTCGATTAAAACTAGTCATTAGATTGCTAAATGCATAGCGTATAGTAGCAGCATGTAGAGTTTTAGAATTTAAGATATAAAATTCATCATTTTAGCTTAAACTTGATGGTTGGGAGAATGATGGCGGCGATCTAGATCATTTTCATCCCGGTTGTGGTCCCTGGTCTTAGTGGGAGGTAATTATTGACTAGATAGAAGGATCTCTCGGCTGACACATGGGTTACATCATCCAAGAAATCCTTGTAGACATGGGATTGTGTTTTTCTAAGGAGACAGACATAAGTCTACCTTAGCTGACAGAGGGTTGTTTGTCCTATCAAGTATACCCTATGATTCATAACTCAAAGGGCAGAGCTATTAGGGAGCATACGAGCTACGACCATGATCGTAATATATTGAGCGACCAAACCACCCAATGAGGTCACTAGCACTTCATATATTGGAACATGGCCAAACCAAGCTCGGACACGGGTCATGTCCTTACTAGCGTGAGATTGGTTGAGTGTGAACATAGTAAAATACTTGATTTGACATTGGCTCCTTTATGAGCTAGAGCTTTCTTAATTTGTCACCCCCTATAAACAGTTGAGGAAGGTGGATAGATTGGGTTTGATTTAAGTTTTTAATGATAAAATTCCATTTAAGCAGTTTCAAATTGCTATTTAATTTGATTTGGAAAATTGATTAATTGGAATATGTTTAAGAGCTTTAGATCCTGTCAACTTTGTTTAGCTACTAACAGAGGATTAGATCTACTATCACCTGACAAAATTAGTTTTTTAGATATTTCACTAATTTGAAACTCTTATTTTAGGTTTTTTTTTAGGTTTTGTTAACTGCACCAAAGACTAAGCGGCGAAACGACCACCTTGACATTCTCGGAACACTGAATTTAGGCATTCAGCATAGTGTCAGGGCACATGCGGGTGTATTTAAGAATTTATGTAATTTCATGTTTCAATTATGAGATTGATTTTGTATTTTCATTTTTTTTATTCCAATTTAGCCTGAGCAACCTTTTCAGAAATTAAAATTTGCATTGAAATCTCTATGTCCGAGCACATGCAGGAATTTATAATTTTAGATAATTTCATCTAATTAATGAAATCTTTGATTTTAAAAATCATAATTAAGATGAAATTCTTTAATTTTTGGTTGAAGGAAGCCCTATGATTTTTGTAGATTTTGGTTTTATGTTCATTTGCTTATGACAAGTTGCAAATCCGTGAAGAAGGCATTTTGAAGCTATAGGTTTAGAGGATAATTTAATTTATTATTTTAAGAAGAAGATTTACTCCTTGAAATAATTCTCATTTTCCCTCTCTTTTTATTCGAACTTGTTCCCCCTCCACTTTTATTCAAACTTTCTCACTCACTACTTCTTCTAATTTCTATAAATAAGGCCAAGAGAGAGTCTTATATTCTATTTCATTTGTTTGAGGGGTTGGAGTTTGAACATTTGAAAGGTAGTGGTTAAGAACTTTAGTGGGCTTTCAATTCTGCTCAGATAAATTTTTTAAGTGCTTTTCACCCCCTCTTTTATTTTGCTTTATTTTTATGTTTGTTGTATGTCATTTTAATTTCCCCTATTGTTAAAAGATTTTTAATTTGGTAGCCTCACATCATCCGTGTGGTGCATCGTGTTTTGGCTTACTCAGATGCCCTATTGAAGAGAGGTGTCTTTGCTTAAAATATTTTCATCTCATTGCACCACTAGCATGACAAGGCCTTTAAACCTGAAAGAAAATAAATGCAACACATATTCATTCCCTCCTTTATTTTAAGTCTAAAATTAGAAAAATTTGGCGATATTTGTACGACATCTAATATGTTACGTATGCCCTCTTGGTAATTGGTATCTTACAACACCACAGCTTATTTTTTTATCTCATCACATCCTGTTGAGCACAACGAGGTCTTCTGAATTGTAAGAAACACAATATATATATATATATATATATATATATATATATATATATATATATATATATATATATATATATATATATATATTCAGATCACATAAGTTGCACATTTTTTTAACATCATGTCTCGAAAGGACGGTTAGTATGCAATTAGGAAAGTAAGGCAAGGTGTGCGACGCCAAAAATCGAAAGAAGAATCTGCCTCTTGACGATGTTCTTCCCAAATTTGTAGTGAAGCGAAGGTGGGAAGACTAAAGTGAGGAATGCAACACCGAAAATCAAAAGAATAATTTGCCTCTTAACGATGTTCTTTAGTTTGAAGCAAAATTAGAAGTTCTGAGGAGTGCTACGTCGACAATCGAAAGAACAATTCACCTCTTGACAATATTTTCCCGATTAAGAAGCGAGTGCGATGTCTGATGCTGAAAGAAGAATTAATCTTGATGATATTCTTTCCGATTCGGTGAAGCAAATAGAGTTACTGCAGAAGCACTAATATTTGGTAGCTATAAGCATTGGTCGGAATTCATAGATGGAACTAGCGAGATGTGGTATACTTGACGGCTCTGGCGCCAAACGCATGGGTAGCAATTTACATCGAATCACCGGAGACTATTTTTACATGCGGAGGAAAGCGGCAATCGAGTGATGCAGTGGATTGAGGTAGGCAAATCAGCGTGGTCAGCATCGGCAGGTGGATCGCGAACTGCTATTAATTGATCATCGGAGGTCAGCATTCTGTGAAGTGGTGGACATGCATTCAGTCTGAGGCTGAGCAATGAGAAACCTGATAAGGGAATCTGAAAGTAGCGATGGTGTAATTTCGTGAAATGGAGGAACGATGGTGATTACAACGTTACATAATAATGGGGAAAGCAGTGGGTCATTCTTGGATTGATGGCGATTCGCAATGAAAAATCAAGGAGAGAATGATTACACTGTTTTTCATTTTCACGAGAGCGAAAAGAAGAGGCTGGACGAGGAAGAAAATGCGAGGAAATGAAAAGGAATGTGTTTTCTTGATGCTCTGAAAATGAAACGATTGGCGGGGATAATTTATGAATTTTTAATAAATTTTAAATTAATTAAATGGTTTTAACATTTGAGCTAAAAATTGGGCTAAGGTAAGGAATTCGAAAGAAGAATTTGCCTCTTAACGATGTTCTTCCTCGATTTTGCAGCGAAGGTGGAGAAGAGCGAGGAATATGATGTCGGAAATCAAAATAAGAATTCACCTCTTGACAATGTTCCTACCCCGATTCAGACGTGAAGGTAGGAAGTGAGGAATGGGACATCGAAGAAGAATTTGCTCTTGATGATATTCTTTGATTTTGCAATGAAGGTAAGAGGTCAGAATCTGACTAATGCTAAAGAAGAATTCACCTCTTGACGATATTCTTCCCGTTCACGACAAAACTAGGAGTACAGGCTGCAATCAAGAATCGATTCCTCTTGATGTTCTTCAGATTTGGCATAGCAAATGAATTGGCATTGGTGGATAGAAATTTGGGTCATTGAATGAAGCAGAGTGGGTTGTAGGAGGCTAGATACAAGTTCGGACTTACAGAGAGTCATAATGCGAGGAGGGGTTTCTAGAGGGATTTTTTCGACTCAAGCATTTCTTGGGCACAACCAACTGGTGGCATTTAAAGGCGAAGTAAGTATTCTTAGAGCCTAAGGCGGCTTGCCTCTTTGATATAAGTTCGTTTGCAGTGGCTTTATGTAGCATTCGTCATTCTCAAAAAGTTTATCTTGAAATGTTGGCCAGATCCTGGAATAAGGCGCTAGTTGCTTACATGCGGTTGACCTGGTCGGAATCCAATGTCGAAGCTTTGCGAAAGACTCGAGAACAAAGTTTTCCATTGCGGACCGCTTCTGGTGGGTTGGTGGGTAATACATTTGAGGGACATGCAGATATTCCAAGTGACTACCTTCTGACTCAGGGTTACCCTAGTGAATGGCAATGCTCCTTTTGGATTTCAAGTTGTGAAGCAAGTCTGCGGTCCATAATGTGCGGAGCATACGTAGCCGGCTCAAAGATCGTGATGAGTCCATTCTGGCAAACGGGCAACATACTACTTGAATCAACGGGATGGGATTGGTTGACGCAGTCTGGCTCAATGAAATGTTTTCCCAAAACGAAACATGGTAACTAAGCTGGCATCGATTTGGCAGTTGGCAAGCGGAACAGGTCGAGCAACATCATCTTCGGAAAATGCAGTGTGATAGAAGTTCACACTGTCGGCAGATACCTTTTTGAGTCCTTTCAATGAGCTTATAACCATCTACGAAGAGATCTGACACGGCCCATTAGGCCCTGAGATACGGGGGGCTCTGTTGGGGCCGGCTCAGAATCTCAGGCGGGAAGCTATAAGAAGTAGTCATGGTCGGAAGCTTAAGACGGGTACCCATCGTTTGGGATGCACAATAGCACTGTGAAAGCATCATTTGTGGTTGGATCTTGCAGGGAGAGGCGCGGATGAAAGTAACCATTGGGGATCAGCGTCGGAAGCACTCAAGCCTATGACATTTGGCCAGACGGATGGGTAACGGTAGAAAAAAAATTTGGAACCGGTTATACCACTACCTTCACAGCCCTGAGGGTTGAAAATTACAACGTTTTTTTCGTCAGGGAGCCAGGTCGGCACCGGAGGTTCTGACGGATGCGTTCGCTAGGGCCTTTCTACCGTTAAGGGAGGGAAACAATGTCTTATCTGAGCATGGAGGGAATTTCGCGTTTGAGTCTATGTTAATAGTCGGCCCAGTAGCCGGTTCTTTACTCATAGCGAACAGAGAATTGGCCGAGTCGAGAAAAATTCTAAAAAGGGAGGAGAATTACCTTGTGTGCAGAGGGAAATCGAGAGAGAAAGCGTGAGTTGAAAAATGAGGGAGAGTGTGAAGTTAGAATAAGGGGAGTAATTTTTTCTTTTTTTTATTTTTTTGAGCGAAAAGTGGGGAAGCAGTTGAGCATGGGGTAATTTAGGAATTTCTTTTAATAAATTTTAAATTTATTAAATATTTTAATGTGGATTTCAAGTCGATAAATGCACATAGTCAATATATATATATATATATATATATATATATATATATATATATATCAATGGCATTACTATTTTACTGAGGTCGTTTGGTTGAGTCGTCAAATTGAGTCCATTTACTCAAAATGCGCGCCACTTTTCATTTCGCTCAATTTTCGAGACTCATCCGAATTGAGTGTGAATAGTCTTATATGATCAATTTTGGCATTTCCAAGCCAATGACATAATCAATTTCATGAACGGAGGTCATTTGACTTGCATCGGTGCCTTCTGATCCCGATATACGTGCAGGCATGTTGATGATTTGAGCATTTGATCAATTGATCATTAAGTTATGCTATATTTATAACTTGACCAATTTTGACATTTTGAATGTGATGGTGAAGTCCATTCATCGATTGGAGGTCCTTTGGATTGATTTTGGTCACGACTAATGTATTTTATCCTCGATTTATGTACTATCACTTCAAATCATTCGACATTTACACCAACTTGTCCAAATTGAGCGCATATAGTCTTGTTTGATAGTTTTCAATATTTTGAAGCTAACAACATGATCAATTTTATGCACCGAGATCATTTGGACATCGTCGCAGCATCTCGGCTCTGATATGCATGTTGACACATTGTTAGCTCAAGCGCTTAATCGATTGATCGTTAGATTTTGCAATATTTATATTCTGATCAATTTTGACATTTTGAACTCAACGAAATAGTCTGCTCATCGATCAGAGGTCATTTCAACCATTTTTAATGATGTCCAGTGCATTTTGAGCCTCGATTTATGCACTCTCGCTTCTAAAGTCCGTCGAATTAAACTTGCGAGCTTGACTTTGACTTTGTGGCACACATATGAAGGTCAATAAATGCCCCCCAACAATGTGATTTGCGCATGGAGAGAGTCACGTTTGTTGAAAACTGGTTGACCTTTTGGGCTGGTCATAGAACTTGGATCATTTTAGCTTCGATCTTGATAGGATTTATCATTAGTATGCTACCTTATTCAGGACATACTAAATGATGGGCTTGACTGATTTGTTAGAATTGACTTGTTGGATTGATAAAAGGTCTTACACCATACTTTGCTTGATGGCTTTCTTGAAGATCTCTTTCTTTTATGTCTTGTAGATTTGAGTCTCCTCAACCTAGCTTGCTTGGTTGGGTTTGATGGATGAATTGATCCTTTGTTTGATGAAGGACTCATTAGGGTCTTTATCCGTGCTAGATTGGATTTGAAATTCCTTCTATCCTAGCTTTGAGCTTGACGGACTTGATGAAGGATTGACCTGATTTGTCAACATTAACTTGTCATGAACTGTATGTTGGCCATGAACCCTTCTTGCATTGGATTCATTGAAGGATACATCTGATGACTTGACCTTATATAGTCAATGTTGAGTTATTAGCAAAGTGTGCTTTAATAGACTAATAACCATAAATTCTTTTAGTTGACCATCGGCTTTTTGTATGAACTATGGAATTGCTTCCTGGTCCTCATTTTATACTTTGACTTGAAGGAGATAGGCTTTGATCATGCTTTGAGCTTGATTATCATTTGAGAATAGATTGAAATATCACCTTGTAATATGAAGATTGATTTGAGGTAGCTGAATTGAGCATTTCGATTGCCTTGATCTATCGATCAAGTAGAGATCTCGATCCTCGATTTGTAATCACTAAGTTGATTTTTGAGATTGAACACTATCGTCATTGAGACGTTGGGCTCTTTCTACGACCTTTTTACGGCTTGTTGAGTGAGGAGAGCGTGACCCATATTTGGGCTTGTTGAGTTTGACCTTTAGAACCCTCGTCTTTGACTTTAGTGGGTTGTGGTTTTGTCATCGATTGATGAACGGGGCTCTTTCACGGCCTTTTCTTGCTTGTTGAGTGAGGAGAAAGAACTCGGCCATATTTGGGCTTGTTGAGTCCGACCTTTAGAACCCATCCGTGTCTAGACTGGATGTAGAGGTTGATGTTTCTCCAATTGAAGCTTATGAAATCGAGTTCTTTGACTTGATCTTCAAATTTGCAAGAGATAAATTTCTTGACATTTAGAGTTATCCTTTCATGTAGAAATAGATTCTTTTTTCTGCAAGACTAACGCAGTAATTATGGATATATCGGGATTTCAAAATTTGATGTCAACCTAAATAAGAATATATTTGAGGATCTCATTTTTTTGGCACGATGTCAACTGAAATAAATTTAATATAAACTAAAAAAATGTCCCCTGTCTTACAGGGGAAATTCTAAAGTTCATTTAGGAGAATTTGTAAGATGAAGATATACAAATACATTAATATTTGAATTAATATATTCTAAAAAGATTTTAGCATACAACATTGATTTCATGTATAAAAAATCTAAAAATGCCCCTGTTATGGGAATTTTTCACGAAAAGTTTTTCAGAGTATGTTTATTTAGGGATCTCATGAAGCATGATGTCAACCTAGTTATACTAAAAAAATGCCCCATGTCTTGCGGATTTCTATTATTTTGGGAAATGTATTTGTCGTATAATACTTTTAATGACGGACATTGATTGATCTTTCACCCTTTAGGTTGATGAGTTGGTATGCCCTCCTTGATACACTTTTTCACAAAAAGGGTCTTCCTAATTAGGCTCAAATTTTCCACCAAATTTTGATTGGGAATAATTGGTCTTCGACGACCAATTCTTCTTTTGGTCACCGAATGGTCAAAAGCCACATCATCTTTCGATATTTTCGATTTTGATGAGCTTGTAATCTAACTTCATCAAGCGCCCTATTCTATGAGCATTTTGATCTTGATTATATTGGATGGCTACTCAAAGTGAAGGCAACTCAACTTCAAGCAAAAAGAACCTTCCAAATACCAATGAATAGGAGTGGCTTTAGTCTTGTAGGTAGTTCGATATGCCCATAGAGCCTCTACTAGCTTTGTATTCTCTCTTATTTTTAGTGAGAATCTTCTTGAGCAGCTTGACTAATGTCTTGTTGAAGGCCTCGCCAAACATTTGCTCTTGGATTATATATTGAAAAGTATCACCAATCAATTTTGTGTTGATCGATGAATCTATAAATCTTTTTTGAAAGTGTCATTATCAAAATTATTGATGGCACTCCAAATCTATAGACCATATTATGTGTGAAGAAGTTGATCACTTGGTCAGCAGTAACTTTTTAAAATATGGTAGCTTCAGCCCACTTAGAGAAGTAGTCAGTCGCTATTAGGATGAAGCGATGTCTAGCTGATGACAGTGGATCAATTGGTCCAATTACATCTGTACCAACATTCGAATGGTCAGGATGCTATTATTGGGTGTAATGGATTTGGAGGTTGATGGATGAGATCCTCATATGTACTCATGACACTTCTTAGCATGATTAATATAGTCTCTCACCATAGATGGCCAATAATAACCCATCCTTTTGATCTTTACCATCTTGGGACTAATGTGCACCTCAAAGTCCTTCATGAACTTCAACCATCACTTTGCTAGCTTCATCTACACTAGGCATCATAGCCATATTTGTTCAAAGGATCTATAAAGTGTTGTTGACAAAAGCATGTAGCATTCTCTTTTTATTTGAGTACTAGTGATTTATTACTTGGTAATTTGCCTTCTTTAAAATAGTCGAAGGCTTGCCTCCAATCACGTGACTCTTCTACAAAAAACTTCACCGCTTTTGAGGCAATGTCATTCTTAGCTCTTCTTGAAACAACTTCTTGTTGATTTTGGGAGTATGAGGAGCAACTGAGCCGATCCTGGATCGATTTGGTAACCCCTCTACCTACGGGGATTGATACTTTATTGGCTCTAGAACTTGTCGAGTAAATATGTCGATCATGACATAATCACCATTCATACTTGTCATTTCCTTAGCTAATTTTGCTAAGTAGTTAGATTTTCTATTCTCGGATCGAGAGACTCGAGTTAGTGTGATATTTGGTATATGCTTCATAAGCTTGAGAACTCACTTGTGATAGAAAGTTAACTCAAGCTTGTTGATTCTATAGATGCCAAGTACTTGATTTATAATAAGTTGAGAATTTCCAAAAATATGCAAGTTCTAAATGCCTATGAAAATAGCTTCTTCCAGACCTGCCACTAATGCTTCATATTCAACTTCATCATTAATTCTTGGCTCGGTCAATCCATATGATCATCTCATTATCCCTCCTTTGTGTTATGAAGATGATGATTCTCGCTCTTGCTCGGGAAATTTAGATGTTGTACTTGTTTGATCGATGAGGCTCCATCAAAGTATATTTCCCAAATTTGTGATTTTTCTCTTTCATGAATGAGTATAATTTGCTCATCGGGCAAATCATCATTAAGAGATAAGTCCGTAGAGATAGGATGTGCAGCTAGAAAATTTGCTAAGACTTGTCCGTTCATTGCTTTCTGTAGAACATATGTGATATCAAATTATAAAAGCACACGCCCATCTTGCGCACCTATCAATGGTCTTATCATCAAGTACTTGTGATTGATCTAGATGAGGATAATCTTGTGAGATAACATATAATGATGAAGCTTTTGGACATCTTTGCTCGATAGACTTCTAGATTTTGTTGATCTTGGTGACCTCATCAAGTCCATCAAATTCTCAGATCTGTAGATAAACATTCTCATCTTGAGTGAGATTGTGTTGAATGGCTACTCAAAGTGAAGGTAGTTCAACTTCAAGTGGCAAGACTGCTTCAGCTCCAAATACTTTAGCATGAGGAGTGAATTTTGTGAGAGTACAGTCTAGATGTCACACTATTGTCTATTTGTAAGGGAATTTCACTTCAAGATTTTGGCCTCCAAATTTGCTCACCTATTTGTCGGGACCTTTCGACGGTGGCATCTTGGACCTGTGGTCTAAGTTTCACGCCTCAATGCTCACTGTGCGGGACTTGGATTGGTTGACATCTTGTTAGGGTTGTTGGAGGAAATTTCTTTGAAGGAGCAACTCTAGCCTCCTTAATGATAGGACCTTCACATATATATTTTTTTTATCAGTCATTTTCTCCTTAGCAATTTGAAGACCCGATGCACTCTTGCATACATAGTTTTAAATTTTTCTCGCTAGAGAAATTGGAACCTAACATTGTCGGGTCTAGAAAGATTGATTTGATGATAGAGTTGTTCCACTTTTACTCATCTTAAGTTGTCAAACATGTTATGGGTTGGAACACTCGGGTTCATATTGGTTGTACAATTTCTATTGAATAATGACAGTTGAGCATGTAGTTCACTATTTCTCTTTCCCCACTGTCTCTAGGTTAGATTACTTCGAGTTGAAGAAGCTTCTGCATCGCTACTTCTTCTCAAGGCTTTGGCCTTCATATTTATTTTTCTTTTTACCGAAACTTTCTAGGATTAGACACGTGTGTCACCGATGCTCACCGTGTAGAAATTACTTAGGATGGTCTTGAGCTCTTACTACCACTGATTGTAGTTTTTGTAGTGGAGCATTTTTGGCTTCTTTGATAATTGACATTCGATACCTATTCTTCATAAGAGATTTTTCTTTAACAAGCTTCAGAACACTATGTGCTCGAGTAGATAGATTTTCATGTTGTTTATTCATAAAGGTTGAATCTGACTGTTATTGAGCCCAAAAACACCACTTAACATCACCAGTAGAGCTATTCCTTTTCACCCATCTTAAAATTTTCAAATTTATTGTGGGGTAGAAATACTGCTTTGTAAGTTGTTTTTGTATGACTTGTGATTCAAACAACAACTACTAAGTTGGTCATAGTTTAGTGTTCTTCTCCTTTGCCTTCTACTTGAATTTCCTCCAGAAGAGGAGGCTTCAGTATCATACATTCCTAGTGCGAAAGGTTCAACTGGCAGGATTGTCGCATTCATAGGTATGACTAAAACTTTCTGCCTAGTGAAGGTTCTCTTCATGGCTGGCACTTCAAAATGAATCAATCTTTTAAGTACAAAAGCTCTCTTTTGAGGAACCTTAGTGGCAGCAGTGGCCATTCCATTTGTCCTCCTCCTTTGCGCAAGTTGGTGTGTAGAATATGTAGTTGCTTAAAGTAGAGGATTATTTATGGGATGTTAGAGAGTATGCACTACCAAATTGGATGGTAGCTCCAGTATCTTTGGTATTGATTATAGCATTAGCCAGGTGAACATTAACTCTACAACCTGGCTGCATGATGAACGATGTGTTCTGAAGATCCATCAATATAAAAAACAAGCAGATCCGTCATAATGAAATGGCTGATTTAACTTTAATTTCAATGATAATTAATTTTAAATTTCAATTTTGTTCATGCTCGACTCCTACTAAAGCTTAAATTTGACTAACCAAAGATGGAAAGAGAAACCGTCCCCAGTGGAGTCGCCAGAAATATGTGAGCTCCGAAAATTTTCCCACTGACCTCTTCGATGAAAAGAGTTGTTTAAAGTGTGTAATTTTCGAAGGCAGATGGAATAGTCGATAAGACACTACCCAGAGATTTCATCCTCATTTGGTGAGGACTTTAGATCTAGTTCTATGTTTCCTATAGGCCCAAGCCCCTATAGTTAATTACCCCTCCCAGTAAGTGAGAGAGAACTTTTGATTAAGGCTAGTTATTAGATTGTTGAAAGCATAGCGTATAGTAGGAACATATAGAGTTTTAGAATTTAGATTATGAAATTTATCATTTCAACTTAAATCGGATGGTTGGGGAATGATGCGTGCGATCTAGATCATGGTTCCGGCCATCCCGGCAGCATCTAGTCTACTTAGTCGAGGAGGTAGTAAAACCCATAAAAAAGGATCCTCATCGAATACATGAACACGCCCAAGAAATCCTTGTAGACCTGGGGTGGTGTTTGTCTGAGAATACAATCTTAAGTCCACCTTAGCTGATAGAGTGCTATTTTTCCTATCAAATATACCCTATGATTAACAACTCAAAGGGCAGAGCCATTGGGGAGCATACGGGCTGGTGGTGATCGTAATATAATGGAGTCGACCGCCAAACCACCGTGAGAGGACTCGGTCATACTTCATCCGTGGAGCTCTTGGCCAAGTCACGCAGTCGAGGGCACGCCACGCCCCAGGGCAAGATATTGATTGGGAGTAAACATAGCAGAATACTTGATTTAACATTGGCTCTTTAGCTAGTTTATTAATTTGTCACCCCATAAAAGCAAGGGGTGGATGGATTGAGTTTGGTTCAAGTTTTTAATGATAGAGTTTTATTTAAATAATTTTAGATTGATATTTGAAAATTGATTTAATTTGATTTGATATGAGAAATTAATTGATTTGGATATGTTTAAGAGTTTTAGATCCTGTCAATCCTATTTAGTTGTTAACAGAGGATTAGATCTACTATCACTTCGTAATTTTTAGATATTTCGCGATTTGAAACTCTTTTATAGGTTTTAGGTTTTGTTAACGCACCCAATCTAATACTAAACTGGGAAACAACATGCACAGCATCCTCATATACTTAAATTTAAGCATTCAGCATAGTGTTGGGGCACATGCAGGTGTACTTAAAAATTTAGGTAATTTTATGTTTGAATTAAGAGTTTTAGATCCTGTCAACTCTATTTAATTCAGAGAATCGATCTACTATCACGATAAATTAGCTTCTCGATATTCTCAGTTTAAATTCTTATAATAGATTTTTAGGTTTTGTTAACATAACCCAGTCTAAGACTAACGGAAGTCACAAAGATCCTCAAATACTTGAATTTAAGCATTCAGATAGTGTAGCGCGGTGTCTAATAGATAATTTCACCAAATTAGTGATTTCGTTGATTTTAAAAATCATAATTAGAATAAAATTCCTTAATTTTTGATTGACGGAAGCCACCATGATTTTTATAAATTTTGATTTAGTATCACCTTCTATCTGCTTGTACAAAGGGTTGCAGATCCGGTGGTGAAGAATGTATTTTGATTTATATTGTAGTTTAACACACTATTTGTACTTAATTTATCTATTGAGTTTTTTTGTAATTCTAATTTGATTAGGTGCAATTTACACCAATTTTGATAAGTTATGTCGATTTCAGTGTTTGTTGCTTAACCCCCACTTATGCTTATTAGCTAGCATAGTAATCACCTCCATATTGATATAAGAGTTATTAAACCCAGGTTTGAATTTATTCCCCAAATTCCAATTAAAGCTTATTTAATTTTGAGAAATTTGCAAAAAAAAAAGATGACTCAATTCTTGCTTTAATTTAAGGCATAGAAGTTTGCATGAGTTTAATATTAGCCTCCCCAAAAATTTACATGCATTTTAAATGAATGTTCTATTTTTTTCAAAATTTTCTTTAAAGGCTCTCCCCCTTTTTTTTATTTGCCGCTTTTTAGTTTAAAATTAGCTGCAAGTTTCCCTATTTAACACTCCTAAGTCAGCTCATTTTACCCTCCTATTTTTTTCTAAGTCAAAAGATTTATTGAGCCTCCCGATCATTGTGGTGCACCAGGTATTTTGTCCTACTACGTACGCCTCTTGATCGTAGCAGTGGTGTCTTACACCAATTCATCTCTCCCTGATACAACGAGGCCTTCAAACTTGAAAAATAATAAATGCAATATATATTCATTCCCCCTCTTTTTCTAAGTCTAGAATTTAGACAAAATTTTGGTAGCCTCGATCATCCCATGTAGCATCATGTATTTTGGCTACTCGGTGACGCCTCTTGAGTGGCGGTGTTTTGCAACACCAGTACATCTTTGTCCTCTTGAGCACGACGAGATCTTCATACCTGAAAGAATACATACAATGCAATATATAATTATTCCCCCCTTTTTTTTTCTAAGTCTAGAAATTAGATAAAATTTTTGTAGCAATTGCGTGCAACGACATCTAACAAGTGGGCTCTTATGCCCTCTTGACAACGAGGTCTTCAAACCCGAAAGCGTATATATATATATTCACATTCACAATCCACATGTTACGACTTATTTTGCGGCGGCTGAGTGGAAGGCTTAGAATGCAAAGTAAGGGGTGTGATGCTGAAAATCGAAAGAAAAATTTGCCTCTTAATGATGTTCTTCCACGATTTTGCAGTGAAGCGAAGGTGTGAGGGCTAAGGCAAGGAAGGCGACGCCAGAAATCGAAAGAAGAATTTGCCTCTTGACGATGTTCTTCCGACAGGTGTACAAAGAAAGATAGGAAAAGGTGAGAATCGATCTTAAAATGAAAGAATTCACCTCTTAATGATGTTCTCTTGATCTGTGAAGAGTAGGAGAAAGGTAGTAATAAAAATCGAAAGAAGAATTCGATGATGTTCTTCCTCCGATGGAAAAACTAGGACTGGCAGAATGCCGAGAATCGAAAGAAGAATTCACCTCTTGACGATGTTCTTCCCTCGATTCGCGGCGTAGCAGAAATTGGGTGGATTTGTGGGCTGGTGGGATGCGTGCAGTGGGCTGGGTTGTGTAGAACGGACTGAAATAGCGAATTTTGGATATGGAGGCTGGATAGCTGGCTGGGTAGCCACTAGTGTGCGTCAGAGGCAGGGCCTAACGGCTGGAGTGCAGGCTGAACTGGGCGGCTTGCGCGGCAGTGGGTCACGGGCTCTGCAGTGCTAGTCGGAGAGGCGGCGGAAGCGCGGGTCGGCGGGTTGGCGAGTCGCAGCGGGTCACAGCCTCTGCAGTGAGGGTTGGAACAGCAGCGGAAGCGCAGGTCGCGAAACTGTGGCACGGCGGGATTGGGTCGGATGCAGGTTGCGGTTGGCGGCACGGCGGCAAGGCCGGAGCGGGCCAGTGCGCGGGTCACACGGGCTACGGGCAGCGGGCTGCCGGGAGGCGGAGCTGGCCGTGGTGGGCTTGGCGGTGCGTCGTGGGATGTGCAGTGGACGGCGGGTTGGTGCGGCGGAACGGGTCACGCTGAACGTGTGGGACGGCGACGTGTTCGGGTCGCGCGGTTTTGCCGAGCGATGGAGGGGTTGCCGCAAGTGCAGCGGCAGGTGGCGGGCTCTGTCCGGGACGGGACGGCGCAGAACAGCAGAATTCCGCCGAAGCGGCGGCGTGGTTTTACGCAGAACGGAAGATAAATTGAAAACTGAGAGAAAAAAATTCCGAAAAAGGGAGGAGAATTACCTTGTGTGCAGAGAAGGGAAATCAGGAGAGAGAAACGTGAGTTGAAAAATGAGGGGAGAGTTAGAAGTTGCAAAATAAGGGGGAGTTGAGGGAAATGAGGAGAAGTCATTTTTTTTCTTTTTTATTTCTTTTTTTTAGAAAACTGAAAGTGGGGGGAACTGTTGAGCATGCGGGTAATTTAGGAATTTCTTTAAATAAATTTTAAATTTATTAAATATTTTAATGTGAGTTTTGTGTCGATAAATGCACATAGTCAATATATATCAATTTATTGTAATGGACTAACAATACACTATCCGTTTTCAGGGCAGTTTGGTTCAAGTTCAAAAAGTCATTTCACTCAAAATGTGCGCCGCAGGTCGATTTGCAGACTTATTGAATTGAGTGAAAATACCTTATTTGATCAATTTGGCATTTTGAATGCATTATCAATTTAATGAGCGAGTCATTTGACTGATCGCCTCTAATTCGACATACGCTGGCGGTGTTGACAACTCGCTTGATCGATCATTAAGTTGTGCTATATTTATAATCTTACCAATTTCAATATTCTAAACACGATGGCGAAGTCCGTTCATCGATTGGAGGTCCTTTGGATTGATTTTAGTGACGTCTAGTGTATTTCAGTCTCGATTTGCATGATATCACTTCAAATCATCAGACATTTGCACAGACTCGTCCAAATTGAGCGTGGATAGTCTCATTTGATAGTTTTCAATATTTTGAAGCTAATGACGTGATCAATTTTATGAACCGAGATTATTCGGATATCATCGCAGCTTCTCGACTCCGATATGTGTGTCGACACATTGTTAGCACAAGTGCATAATCGATTGATCGTTATATTTTGCAATATTTATATTCTGATCAATTTCGATCTTCTAAACTCAATGGTGAAGTCCGTTCATTGATCGAAGGTCATACCATTTCACGTCAGGTGTATTTTGAAATTTTATGCAACACGCTTAAAGTTCGTTGAATTAAACTTGCGAGCTTGACTTTGACTTTGTGTCACACATATGGAGGTCAACAGTTGATTAATGGATTTCATGCAATAAGCCTATTTACAAATATAATAGTAAGCCTGTTTGCAAATGAAGGGATCCTAAGTAATTAAATTCGTGTAAAGAGGAGATTTAATTATAAACTCACATATATTGCAAATACAAGATATTGAACTCAAAGTCGCCTGATTGAAAGCCTAAGCTCTTAATCGATAAGCTAAGTTATATTGTGCATAAAATAAATCTTATTTTGCTTGACAAATAGGTCAAAATAGCTCCAATGTAGCCCCCTACGTAGGGATGACGCTAAAATATTGTCGAAATATTGTCGAAATTTCATCAAATTTTTTAGACTTAAATTTAAAATTAATTGGATATTAAATTAATGGTGAAAAAAAAGTCTTAAAACAAAATAAATTCATGAAGATTGAATCTAAATGAGCTCAATGAATATTAATATTAAACAAGAATGAGCTAAGTGAGAATGATTATGAATAAAAGTATATATGTTAAATATGAGATTGAAATATGATAATAATTGAGCAACACAAGATTAAATTACTCACTTACATGTTATAGCATGGTTAGTTGGCTAAGAAGAACTAATTAAACTTTGTAGCTTATGTTATATCATGCATGAATATGGTTGAAAGTGAATAAGCCAAATTCAAACATGATTTTGAATTCATGTTGAGCTTATAAGAAGGTTACATGATGCTAGAAGGCTAATTTTCAAATAAGGTAGAGCCCAAATCAAACTCTAGAGTGAGGTTCACAAAGAACGTGCCTTCTTACATGGCAATATCTATTTTAAAATGAATTGAAGAAGGCTCTCAATGGATATGAAATTAAAGCACATAGGATTTATTGAGTGATATTTTCAAACTAAAGTGAAATTTAAATAAAATTCATAAGAAGTTTTCACTATAACTAAATAGCTTATTAGAAAGCATAATTGAGACTTCTTACTGAATAATCAACTTGTATTCAAAAAAAATAAAGCTTGAATTCAAATAAGCTCGCTTAAAGGAAGTATGACGGCTCATATGAGGGAATATCAAATTTGAATGTTGAATTTGTAAAGATCTAACAAGTCTTTAATGAGCATAAATTAGCCATTGAAGTTTAGGAATTATGTGAATAAATAAAATGCAAGCAAAGATGCAACTTTTTAAGTATAAATATAGACCAAATTCTGCTTCACAATACGCCACCTAATCTACAATTCTTTGAACAAGCAGACAGAAGGTGATATTAAATAAAATTCTCCATGAATTATGGAGTTTCCTTTAATTCAAAAATTAAGAAATCTCATTCTAATTATGATTTTTAAAAATCACTAATTAGATGAAAGTATCTAAGCTATAAATGTCTGTATATGCTCAGATATAGAAATTTAGAATGCAAATTTTAATGTATGAAAAGGCTTTGTAGGCTAAGTTAGAATTAAATGAAAATATGAAATTAATTTCATGATTTAGAAATAAATTTATTTGAATTATTAAATACATGCATGGGCCTTGACACTTTGTTGAATGCTTAAACTTAGTGTCAGGATGCTTGCGTGGTTCTTGGGATCGTCCTGTTAACAAAACCTAAAAACCCAATAATAATATTAAAAAAATTTCAACTTATTAAAATATCTGAGAAGCTAATTATGTCATATGATATTATATCTTATCCTCTATTATTAAACTAATAAAGTCGATAGGATCTGAAATAATAAATTAAATGATCAAGCAAACTCATAAACTCTGATGATGGCTGTATTGAATGAAGATTTCAATCGGAGGGAATACTTTCATCAAAATATGATTTTAATTACAGATTAAATTAACTTAAATTGAGAATCAAACTAAATGTGAAATCTAATATATCACTAAACTATTAATGGATAAATAAAATTCAATTCTTAAATACTTAAGAAATCTCCATTCAATCCATCTTTCGCAACTATTTGTTAAAGGTGATGAATTAAAAAACTCTAGCTCACAAAGAGTCAATGTCAAATCAAATATATTTATATTTGCTCTCAATCAATCTCATACCGAAGGATGTGGCTCAAGTCCTCTGCCTAATGGGTAGATCACATATGAAGCAATTACGACAAGAGTCCTCTAATCGGGTGGCTACCATCAAATGGCACCATTATATTACGATCACGACTGTAGCCCATATGCTCCCCAATGTCTTTGTACCTTGAGATGTGAATCATAGGATACACTTGATTGAGCAAAAAGCCCTCTGTCAGCTAAGATAGACTTAAACTCGTCTCCTTAGATAAACACCACCCCTGGTCTACAAGGATTTCTTGGACGACGCAACCCATGGTCGCCGATTAGATCTTCTCGTTATCTCCTCCTCGACTAAGTAAACTAGGGATCACGATAGCCCGGGATGACGGAACCAAAGAATCTAGATCGGGCGTGTCATCATTCCTCCAATCATCCGCTTTAAGCTAATGATGATAAATTTTATAAATTCTAAATCTAAATTCTAAAACTCTATATACTGCTACTATACGCTACGCATTCAGCCTAACGACTAGCCTTAATCAAAAGTTCTCTCTCAACATTGGGAGGGGTAATTAACTATAGGTGCTTGCGCCTATAGGAAACCTAGAACCAGATCTAAAGTCCTCACAAAATGAGGGTGAAATCTTGGTGTAGTGTCTTATCTACTATTTCATCCGCCTTCTAAAAGTTTCACCGACACTTTAAATCATACTCTCTTCAGTGTGAGAGGTCGGTGGCGAATTTTTGGAGCCCACATATACATATCCTTAATGACTTGAATATAGCTAAGATTATCTTCTTTCTTCTCTAGAGCTCTTCAAAGAACTTTTCTTAAAACTTTATCATATGCTTTCTCTAAATCAATAAATATCATAGGTAGATCCTTCTTACTTTCTCTAAACTCTCCATCAAATCTCTCAACAAATGCATAGCATTCATAGTAGACCTACTTGGCATGAAATCAAACGATTTTGAGAAACTTTGTATCACGTTGTAACATATGCTTAATTACTCTCTCTCATAATTTTCATGTATGGCACATTAACTTAATTCTCTATAATTTGCATTCTTGTACATCATATTTATTCTTAAAAATAGGAAGTAACAAATTCTTTCTCTACTGCCTAACATCTTTTAGTCTTTAAAATAATATTGAATAGATTAGTATGCCAAGAAATTCCAAGCATTTACATGCTTCTATTGGAATATAATTAAGTCCTACTATTTTCACACTTCATTTTTTTAAAGCCTCCAACTTCAATTTTATTAATATGACAGTAAAGATAAAATTATCTATTTTTGTTTAGGATACTAAGGTTATTGAAGTCAATCCTATTCTCATAATCTTTATTGAAAATTTTATCAAAATATCTCATCCCCTATATTTAATATCCTTTTTTAAGAAAAATAATTTATGATTTGCATTCTTAATGTATCTCACTTGATCTAAATCTTTTTTTTTCTTATTGTTTACTAAGTTTTTGATCTAAAAAAAATTCTTGATAATGCGAACTAGAGCCAAATGTGATTTAATAAATTCTGAAATAATTAAAAAAAGTCTTAATAAATTAAATTGTGAATCCTTTCCAACATATTGTATAAGCAGAACAAAATTTAATTGGAGGATGAACAAAATTTAACTGGAGGATGAGAGCCAGATAACCTTGGAAAATGCTAATCGACTCTTACCTAGAAACAATTGACAAATGAGAGCCAAGATACCCTAATATAGAACAAGAATAATAATGGTACATCTAGATATAGTATTCATATCTTAAATTTATAGGGAGTCATGTAAATTATCTTATAGGAAGAAAGAGTATGGAGGGAGATCAAGATTATTATAAGTGTTATGGTCCATCGACCAAACTTATAATGTAAAGACTATTTTACATGTTGAAGAAAATCTTAACAAATTAGTCACCACATGGACCTATATGGAATGCCATTCAACCTTAGGAACTTAATTGTATTGTTTTGAAAATGCAGATCAGCATGAAGCGGGATTTTATTTCTATGAACCCGAATCTGACTAATCTTTTTTTTATTTAATCGTCTTTTGACAAGGTTCACATGGAGTGTGGTTGTAATGGTTATAACGCTTCACTGCAGTTTTGTCTCTCTTTTTTAACATAGAAATAAATGATGATAGATATGGTGAGGTTTTAATATAGTTTAAGATATTTCAGCAGTCTGATGAATTTTTATCTCCTCTTGCATTATAATGGATGCACATGTGAAGGAGCTAGGCAAACTCAAACTAGAAAGAGCAAAGATGCACTACCTTGCTCGTAGAGGGAGTGGCCAGAAGTTGCCAAACTTATTTCTATCCTTTTTCCTACAAAGAAAATTTGGAACTTCTAAAATCACATTGTTCAAGCCAGGAGATTTTACAGATCCAGTAAATTTTCTTTCTAAAATTGAGAAAGGTAGCCTATACTCATTTGGTTTGTGACTTGTAACTTTGTAAAGTTGTTATTTGGTTAATGTAGGCAAAAAGGTAATTTTGTAGAAGATAAGTTTAACGTGATTAAGAAACTGTAAAAGAGGGGGGCGTGGGGGGGCACTAGAAATGATACCAACTCTCATATCAGCGTTTCACCTAGAAACACTATTTCTCCCCATACGTTGGCAATCTCCTTTGCCACTATCTTTAATGAGAAAATTATTTTCTATGGTCCTAAAGCCTCTTATGAGATATTATATTATAAGATATCAGTCCATTTTTTCTAAAAAAAAATGGAACAATCTCATCCGAAGTCCGCATGTAATATTTTCTCCTTCCCCAGGTCGTAATAGCTTCACTTTTGAATTCTATATTAATTCATGGGATGTTATTAATGCTGAAGTTTGTGCGGCTGTTGAAGCCCAAGTTTCCACAAATAATATTATCCTTGCTAGGGAAATATTACATGAATTTCATCTAAAAGATATAGATACTTCTTTTGTGCTAACCTAGATATTAAAAATGCTTTTGATACCTTAAATAGAAATTTTCTTTTTCAAAGGATGACCCTTAAAGGTTTCTCCCATCTTTGTTGAATGTGTTAAATCCTGCATTATGGATATACATTAATTGTAGTCATAAATGATGTTGTTCACCTCCACATATGTGTCATAAGTCAAGTCAAGCCCACAAGTCAAATTCGACAGACTTCGAAAGTGACAGTGCACAAATCGGAGCTCAAAATGTGTTGGGCGTCACTAAAAAAGGTCGAAACAACCTCTGATCGATGAACGGACTTCGCCATCACATTCAGAATATCGAAATTGGTCAAAATATAAATATTGCATAATCTAAAGAGCAACCGATCAAGCGATCGAGTTATCAATGTGTTGGCACGCATATTGAAGTCGGGAAGCTGTGACGATGTCTGAACGACCCCTGTTCATGAAATTGATTGGTCGTTAGCTTCAAAATGCCAAAAAATACCAAATGAGACTATCCACACTCAATTCGGACAAGTTTGTGCAAATGTCAAATAATCAGAAGTGACTGCACGTAAATCGAGGCCGAAGTACATTGAACATTGCCAAAATCATCCCAAATGACCTTCGATCGATGAATGAACTTCACCATCACGTTCAGAATATCGAAATTGGTTAGAATATAAATATTTCACAACTTGATGATCAAGCGATCGAGTCATCAACGTGTTTGCACGCATATCGAGGTCAGCAGGCACTGACTTAAATCAAACAAACTTCATTCGTGAAATTGATTGTGTCATTAACTTCAAAATATCAAAATCTATCAAGTAAGACTATTCGCACTCAATTCGGACAAATTTGTATGAAAATCAAGCAGTCGAAAATGATAATATGCATTTTGAGTTGAAATTGACATAATTTGATGCCGACTTAAACTAAATGGCCTCCGATCAATGAAATGCGCGCATCGTCGAATAAGAATAAGCTAAGATTGATATATATATTAACTATATGATTTTATCGGCATAAAATTCATTTTAAGAGCGATTAAGTGCTTAAAGAAATTAAATAAACTTTAATCTTAATGCCCTAAATCCCTATTCCTACTCCCAATTCGATCGACATTTCCATGCACACTGATTCCTCCTCCTTCTTCACCCATGAGCGTTAGCTCCCTCTTCCGATTGAGCCCTCTTCACACATGAAGATGGACCAATCAGTCTTTTCCTCCGCTCTCCACGCAAGAAGTCGTTCTCTACCAATTCGATCTCTCTAGCTACATCCACAAGTGCGTCTTCCATTTTCTCTCCCACTTTTTTTCTCCAAACCGCAAGACACAGGCTCCATTTTTCCTCCAAATCTTTTCTCTTCCTCTTCCTTTTCTTTTCTTTCTTTTCTTTCTTTTCCTCTCTCTCTTTATAATTATAAATTCAATTTTCATCTCATCACTTGAGTAAAGCTTCGTTATAAATCTCCTCTTCTTCCTCTTCTTCCACCAAAACATCCCAAAAATGGATATTCCCTTTCTTTTTGCCACAACTAGAGAGGAACACCATCATTAGGTTCTTCTCTCGGTTTCCAACATCTCTCTCTTCCCTCCTTTCTTCTAATCTGAAAATTCCTTCAATTCTTTGTCAGAACCAGAAGAACACCATTATGTGTTCTTCTTCCAGACATCGCCTCTTCCTACCTTTCCAATTTCTCTTAACTGAGAGGAACACCATCATTAGGGTTTGATTTCAGCATTACCCATTTCCATCCCCTTTCGACATTTCCTCTTGCCGTACAAAGAGGAACATCATGTGTTCTCTTGGTCCGCATTTCTAACTCCGTCTCTTTGCCGATCATTGCAATGCACTGAAGACATAAGTCAAAATATGTGTGATGTGGATGTAGATATGTTTTTGTTTCTTTGTAGATTTTAAGGCCTCATCATGCTCATTAGGGCGCGACGAGATGAAAAATTGGTTGTGGTGACACAAGATATCACTCACAACGCTCATTAGGGTGTACCGAGTAAGCCAACATCTGTTAGATGTCGCTCTCCCTAGCCAAAATTTTGTCAAATTTTCAGACTTAGAAAAAAAGAGAAATGAATATATATATTGCTCTGCATTTGTCTTCTCTCAGGTTTAAAGGCCTTGTTATGCTTATTAGGGCGTGACGAGATGGAAATTGATTGTGGTGTCGCAAGACACCACTCGCTATGCTCATTAGGGCGTATCGAGTAAACCAAAACACTCCCGATGCAACTCCTGGGATGATGAGGCCAAAATTTCATCAATTTTTTTTTTGGACTTAAACTCGAAACTAAATGAATATCCAATTAATTATGAAACATAAAGTCCTAAAACAAAATGAATCCAAATAAAATTTTTAAGCTTAAAATTGAATTCAAAAATTAGCAACTTGTAAGATAGATAGTTAACAAGGATTAAGCTTAATTGAGATTAAAATAAGATGAATGCTTAGAAGTGAATATGGACAAAGTATACTAGATTTTGGATCATTTTTGTAATTCATTTAGAAAGCAAAAAAAGAATTTAAATTGGCTATGTAATTGAAGTGAGGGCTTATGAGATATATGCTTGGTTACAAAGCAAATGCAATGAACTTCAAATAAACTTGATTGCACATATTTTGAAGCAATTTGTAGTTTTATTCACTCAAGTCAAACTTGTGCAAACTTTTAATTATAACGATGTGACACTTTCATACATTATGAGATATGTTCACATCTAACTAGTTCAATATATATATGAGATATATATATATATATATATATATATATATATATATATATATATATGAAAAGCTTAAATATACTATGTGACTATATTTCAAAGTAAATATTCTTGCTTCAAACTAAATATTTTAAAATTCACATAGCATTTTAAAAGAAACAAATATTCATGCATATGCTAAGGCAATCACTTTCTTGATTTAGATATCTTGAAGTGTATGTGAGAGCTTGAACAAAAGAACGAATGCTTACATATGTCTTTGAAGTGATTATATGTTTATCCAAGTGCTTCAAAGCTTGTGAGAGTTTTCAAACAAATGAATTGGGAAAAATCAAAAAGTCCATAGAAGATTCTTAATGAAATTGAATGATTGTTGATAAACATAAATGATGAATCCTTGGAAAATATTTGAAACATATTCGTTGCTTTATCAAATACTCGAATTAGATCAAGAAGAAATTGAGTATAGTTGGAGATGAATTTGAGAATCGTCATAAGCGAAAATCTATTGAATATTCAAAGACTAATCAATTTGGAATCAATTAAATATTAATTCAAAAAAAATCTAATGAAATATTAGATCAATTTACAACGCCTTCTACACCGCCGGATTCATAACACTTTGTACAAGTGAACAAAAGGCGTTAATTAAGGCATTCTTAAATACATCTGCATTGGCCCTGACACTATGTTGAATGTTTAGATTCAAGTGTCTGAGGAGCCGCATGGGAAGTCTAATTTAGTCGATTGGGTCCAACTTAACAAAACTTAAAAATTTATTATAAAAATTAACTTAGTAAAATATCCGAGATTTTTGTCATGTGATAGTAGACCGATCCTCGTTAGAAGCTAAAGAGAGACAAGATCTAAAATTCTCAAATATATTCGATTCAATCAATTAACTACCCCGATGATGGTTGTGTTAAATGGTGATTTCAACCGAAGGGGATACTTCCATCAAAATGCAATTCTAATTTCAAATCAAATTAACTCAAATTGAGTGTCAATCTAAAAATGTTTAATAAAACTCTATCATTAAAAGCTTAAAGCAAAAATCAATCAATCCACCTTTCATTGTTATCGAGGATGACAAATTAAGAAAACTCTAGCTACAAAATGAGCCAATGTTAAATCAAGTGTTCTACTGTTCACTCTTAATCAATCTCACCTAAGGACATGGCTCGTGTCCTCTAACTGTGGTTTGGAGGCTACAGATGAAGCATTTATGATCCGAGTCCTCTGATCAGGTGGTTTAGCCAGTCACGCTCCATTATATTATGATCATGACCATAGCTCATATGCTACCCAATGGCTCGCCTTTGAGTTGTGAATCATATACTGATAGCAAAAATCTCTCATCGCCTAAGGTAGATATAAGTCTCCTGACAAACATCACCCTGTCTAAGGATTTCTTGACGATATAACCCATGTGTTTAAGGATTCTTCGGTTGGGTCCACTACCTCCTCCGACTAAGACTAAGGACCACGATATCCCAAGATGATAGAACCATGAGATCTAGACGGCACGCCATCATTTCCCCACCATCCGATTTTAAAATGATGAATTTCATAATCTTAAATTATAAAACTCATATATCTAATATACGCTACACATTTAGCGATGTAATGACTAGCCTTAATTGAAAGTTCTCTCTCACTTACTGAAAGAGATAATTAACTATAGGCTTGCTATAGGAAACCCGAAACAGATTTAAAGTCCTCAAATGAGGATGAAATCTCTAGGTAGTGTCTTATTTACTATCTCATATGCCTTTTGAAAATTACACCGACACTTTAAATTATACACTCTTCAATTCAATATTGATGAGAGGTCGGTGGAAAATTTTCGGAGCCCACGAATACTTCAGCTCATCAGCCTTAGACAAGAATGCCCCTTACCTCCACATTTTATGCATCATTATGGATGCAGTTGAATTTTTTAAGAGAGAATTGCTTCTGGATGATTTGAAGGTATCTTGAGGGGAAACTCTTATATTTCTCATTTACTGTATGATGATGATCTCAATTTTGGTAAGGCCATCATTCATAATATGGAAGCTCTCAAAACCATTATCTCTGAAATTTATAAGTGTTCTAGGCTTAATATCAGTTCTAAAAAGTATATTTTATTCTCTTCAAAATTGCATTTTTTGGATTTATTGAAATATATTTTAATGACACTATATCTCCAAAATTCAAATATCTGGGAATTATGTTAAATATAGCTTCATTTATAAGATTTTTAACCTCTTTTGCATAAGCTTATTTTGATTTTAGATAGCTAGAAAGCGAAAACTCTCTTTTATAAGCAGGTTGTAACTCATAAAATTTCTTATTTGTAGTTACATTGCTTTCTTGATTATCTCTACTAACATCCCTAAGGATTGTCTCAAGTTTATTAATAGAAATTATGTTAAATTTTTATATCACAATACATTCCTAACAATAAGCTTCATTTGATGTCCTGAGATAAAACATACAGATGTAAGGGTTATGGATCTCTAGACCTTCCACTACTGCCCTTATACATTCTTATAGATGTTCTCTTATATGGAGACTATTTTATTTCACTGTTCACTCAAAATATTACAATAATATTCAGTTTAAAATTCAACCAATTTGAACTCATTGTAATTGCATGGACGCTCTATGTAACTATATAGCGGATTATGTAACTTGGTACACTATATTACTAAATACGTTTCCTGGGGTCACCTCAAACTTATAAATAGAGAGAACCTCACAGGTTCAAGGATCTAGATCTTTTCTAGGTGGTGGTGCGAAATTACGATAATTCAAGATTCAACAAATTCTACTTCTGCACTTTTACATTCTTATAGATGCTCTCTTATATGGAGCCTTTTTTTTTTTTCAACAACCTACTCTCCTCCTAGTGAAAATCTTCCTACGATTCAATTTGGAAACTTGGATTTAACAACACACTCCCCTTCTGAAAATTTCCTTCAGCCTGAAAGCTAATATTCTTCCCAAATTTTTTATGGCCATTCATTTTCTTTATATTTGGATCTGTGGGCCGAAGGTAAGTCCTTAATTGAGAGCTCTTTGACCAAAGTTGTGGGCTCAAAAATTTGACACCTCCTCTGCAAATTATTGATATATTGAATTGAAGAGAGTATGATTTGAAGAGTCGTGTAATTTTTAAGATGATGGAATAGTATAAGACACTACCGAGATTTCATCCTCATTTGGTGAGAACTTTAGATCTGGTTCTGGTTTCCTATAAGCAAACCCTATAGTTAATTACCCTCTCAATAAGTGAGAGAACTTTGATTAAGGCTACATTAGATCACTAATGTGTAGCAAGTAGCATGTAGATTTTAGAATTTTAGATATGAAATTCATCATTTTAGCTTAAAGGATGGTTGGGGAATGATGGCATGGTAGATCCCATGGTTCTGTCATCCGGGCTCCCCTAGTCTACTTAGTCGAGGAGGTAGTCGACCCAACATAGAAAGATCCTCATCAAACACATGGGTTATGTTGTCCAAGAAATTCTCAGACGGGTGGGGAGCATGTTTCTAAGTTTACCACCGACAAGGTTATTTTCTATCGTATACCCTATGATTCACAACTCAGGCTATTGGGGAGCATATGGGCTACGCCATGATCGTAATATAATGGAGTCGACCAAACCACGAGAGACACGATCATAACTACTTCATAGGATCTATTTGGCCAAGCCACGTGTAGTAGAGGATAGCCACATCTTTCTTGGCGAGATTGATTGTGAGTGAACATAGTAGAACACTTAATTTGACATTGGATCCTTTTGTGAGATAGAGTTTTCTTAATTTGTCACCCCCGAAAAATAGTTGTGGAAGGTGGATATATTGGGTTTGATTTAAGTTTTTAATGATAGAATTCTATTTAAGTATTGATTGCTACTTAATTTGATTAAGAAAATTGATTAATTGGAATATTTTAAGAGCTTTAGATCCTTTCAACTCGCTAGCTAACGTGAGGATTAGATCTACTTGTCACCAACAAAATCAATTTCTCGATATTTCAGATTTAAAACTCTTAATATGTTGAGGTTTTATTAACCCAATCTAAGACTAAACTAGAAAGCAACGCAAAGATCCTCGACACTTGAATTTAAGCATTCAAAGATAGTGTGCCCATGGTGTATAGTAATTTTAGATAATTTTATGTTTGAATTATGTGATTGATCAAATTTATCATTTAATTCAAACTTTAACCTGTGCAGTCTTTTTAGACATTAAAATTTATACTTGAAATATCTATGTTCGAGCACATGCAGGTGTTTATAGCTTAGTTAATTTCATCTAATTAATGAAATTATTAATTTTGAAAATCATAATTAGAATGAAATCTCTAAATTTTTCATTAAAGGAAGCCTATAATTTTGTAGAATTAAATGTCACCTTCTTGTACAAAGAGTTATAGATTATGGCAAGGAATGTATTATAAGTTGATCTAATATCTTATTATATTTTAGATTAATATTTAATATAATCCAATTTAGCCTGATCCTTCTTAGACATTAAAATTTGTACTTGAAATCTCTATGTCAGCACATGTGTGTTTATTAGCTAATTTTATCTAATTAATGAAATCATTGATTTTGAGAATCATAATTAGAATGAAATCTTAATTTTTGATTAAAGCCCTATAATTTTTTTTGAATTGGTTTAGTGTCGCCGCTCATACTTGTACAAAGAGTTGCAGATTCAGTGACGAAGAATACATTATAAATTGATCTAATATCTTATTGAATTTTTTAGATTAATATTTAATATATTCCAATTTAGCTGCACAGCCTTTTCAGATATTAAAATTTGCACTTGAAATCTCTATGTCCGAGCATATGTAGGAATTTATAGCTTAGCTAATTTCATCTAATTAATGAAATCATTGATTTCGAAAATCATAATTAGAATAAAATTCCTTAATTTTTTATCAAAGGAAGCCCTATGATTTCTGTAGATTTTGATTTAGTATCACCTTCTGTTTGCTTATACAAAGAGTTGCATATCCGGTGGCGAAGAAGGAATTTTGAAGTTGTAGGTTCAAAGGATAATTTAATTTGTTATTTTAAGAAGAATATTTACTCCTCAAAGTAATTCTCATTTTCCCCATCTTTTATTCAAACTTGTTTTCCCCCCTCTTTTTCTTTTGAAAACAATCCACTCACTACCTCTTCTAATTTTATAAATAAGGCCAAGAGAGAGTCTCTTATTCTATTCCATTTGTTTGAAGGATTAGAGTTAGGACATTTGAAAGGGAGCGGTTAGGAACTTTAGTGGGCTTTCAATTCTGCTCAGATAAATTTTCTAAGTACTTTTTATCATTCTTTTTATTTTCTTTTACTTTTATGTCTGTCGTATGTCATTTTACTTCCTTTTTTTTGTTTGACACTTTTAGTTTAAAATTAAAGTTCTTTTACTTGTTCTTAAGTCAGTTCATTTCACTCTCATTTTTTCTAAGTCAAAAGATTTGATGAATTTTGCCCTCAGCTTCATCTCCAGGGGTTGCATCATGTTTTGGCTACTCAGACGCCACTTGAGATATGAGTGGTGTCTTATGACACCCTTTTTTCATCTCGTCGCGCTCTGTTGAGCACGACGATGTCTTTAAACCTAAAAGAAGACAAATGCAATTCATATTCATTCCCCTTCTTCCCCCTCTTTTATTCTAAGTCTAGAAACTAGACAAAATTTTGATTTCATGGGGGACGCAACTAACTTTTACTCGATGCCCTCTTGAGTGTAGAGAGAGTGTCTTTGACACCATAGCCTATTTTTTTCATCTCGTGCTCTTGAGCAAACGAGGTCTTCAAACGCAAAGAAACACAAGCATATATATATATCCACATTCACATCACACATGTTCGATGCATTTTCGATCAAATCTCTACAAGAATGGGGTTAATATGTAATTGGCATGTGGGGGTGGAGTGCGATGCTAAAAATTGAAAGAAGAATATGCCTCTTGACGATGTTCTTCCATGGTTTGCGACAAAGCGAAGGTAGGAAGGCTAAAGCGAGGAATGTGATGCCATAAATTGAAAGAAGAATTCGCCTCTTGATGATGTTCTTCCCCTAATTGTGGTGAAGCAAAAATTAGAAGGGTTACAGGGAGTGCGACACCAGAAATCAAAAAAAAAATTTACCTCTTGACGATGTTCTTCCCATATGAAAAGCAAAGTGGATGGTAAAGCGAGAGTGTGGCGAAACCGAAAGAAGAATTCCCCTCTTGACGATGTTCTTCCCCAATTTGCGGCGAAGTGAAAAGTGGAGGGTTTGTGGGCAGCGGGAAGCAGGCTCGTCCATTTCAACTCAAAATGCGCATCGTCACTTTCGACCGCACGATTTTCACACGACTCATCCAAATTGAGTGTGAATAGTATTACTTGATAGATTTTGATATTTCAAAGCTAACGGCATAATCAATTTTATGAATGGAGCTCATTTGATCCTCGTTAACACCTCTTGACCTCAATATATGTATAAGCGCATTGGTGACTTGATCGCTTGATTGGTTGATCATCAAGTCATACAATATTTATATTCTAATCATTTTTAACATTCTGAATGTGATGGAGAAGTCTGTTCATCGATCGAAAGTTATTTGAGTTGATTTTTTTACGCCGCATTTCACCCTCGTTGCATTTTTCATTTCAAATCATTTAAAATTTCCACACTCATATGACTTGAGCAATGCATCCTCATTTGATAGATTTTGACATTTCAAAGCTAACGGTGTAATCAATTTCATGAACATAGGTCATTTGGTCTATATCGATGCCTCCTAATCTTGATATATGTGTATTGATGACTCATGTGCTTGATCGGTTGATCATTAATTGCAATATTTATATCTTGACCAATTTCAATATTTTGAACATGACGGCAAAGTCCATTCATCGATTAGAGATCATTTCAACCATTTTTAGTGATGACCTGTGCATTTAAATCTTGATTTATGCATTGTCACTTCAAATCATTCGACATTTGCATGCACTCATTTGAATTGATGGTCTCATTTAATAGTTCTCGACAAAGTTAATGGTGTGATCAATTTTATAACGAGGTCATATTATCAACTCCGCTGATAAGCATGTCAACACATTGATAGCTCAAGTGCTTAATCGATTGATCATTAGATTTTGCAATATTTATATTTTGATTGATTTTGATATTTTAAATGCAACGGCAAAGTCCTTTCATCAATCGGAGGTCGTTTCGACCATTTTGGTGGCATCCAATATTTTGACCCTCGATTGTTGTCACCAAGTCCATAATTAGACTTGTGGCTTGACTTTATGTCACCTATGTGGAGGTCAAATGCCCCAACAAATGTGATTCATGCGAAGCGAGTCACATTTGTTGAAAATTGGTTGACCCTTGGTACGAACTTGAATCATTTAACTTCTTCACTTGCACAAATATAGAGCTTTAATAGATTTGTCATTAGTATGTTGCCTTATTCGGACATGCTAAATGACGCTTGAACAATTTGTCATAATCGACTTATTGTCGATTGATAAGACTCTTACACCATCTACTCTCTGCTTCAATGGCTTTATTGAAAATCTCTTTCTTCTATATTGTTTGGGTTTGATGGAAGAATTGGTCTGCTTATTTTGATGAAGGACTCCACTGGGGAATTAGTTTATTCATGCTTGGTCAGATTTAAAATTCCTTCTATCCTAGCTTTAAGCTTGAACTTGAGGAAGGATTGACCTGATTTGTCCCTATTGACTTGTCAGGAAGTGTATGTATTCCATGAACCCTATGGTTGCTGCTTTGATTGAATTGTTGAAGGGTACATATAGATGATCCAGCCTTCCGGCTTATATAGGGTTAATATTGAGTTATTAGTCTTGCAACGTGTGCTTTAACAAACTGAATAACCATAAAATTCCATTAGTTCCATCCATCTTGTTTGAACTATGGAATTTCCTCGATCCTGTTTTCTTCTTTGATGGACTTGATGAGGAGATTGATTTGATGCTTTGAGCTTGATCGATCATTTGAGAATATATTGGATATCACCATGCGGGCAATATAAAGATTGACTTGAGGTAGCCTTGAATTGAGTATTTCCTCATATTGCCTAGATCTATCGATCAAATAGAAAGATCTCTTCGATCCTTATTGCTTGTAAGCACTAAGTTGAATCTAGTTTGAGATTGAACAGCTATCATCATTAGACTGACGAGCAGGGGCTCTTTCACTGCGGCCTTTTCTTATGGCTTGTTGAGTGAGAGCGAACTCGACCACATTTGGCTTGTTGAGTTCGACCTTTAGAACCTACTCAAGTCTTTGACTTAAGCTATAGGGTTGGTGGTTTTGCCATCGACTAATGAACGAGCTCTTTCACATGGCACCTTTTCTTATGGCTTCATTGAGTTTGACCTCCATCCATGTCCTGACGGTTGTAGTCGATGTTTCTCCAACTTAATTGAAAGCCTAAATCGGGAGTTCTTGACGATCTCAATTTGTAAAGGGAGATAAATTTTGACATTTAGGTTGATTTCATGCCAATAAATAGATTCTTTTTGTTCTAAGACTCGCAACAATGATAATATATATATATATATATATATATTATATATATATATATATATATATATATATATATATATATATATATATATATATATATATATATATATATATTCGATTTTGATAATGCTCGATGTCAACCTGAATCAGCATATATTTGAGGATCTCGTCTTATGACACAATTTCAACTCAAATAGACTTAATATAAACTAAAAAAATACCCCTTGTCTTACATGGGGAATTCTAAAGTACATTTAGGAGAATTTTCAATATGAAAATATACAAATACATCCATATTTGAAGTGATGTACTCTAAAGAGAATTTTAATATACAACATTGATTTCATCTACATATAAAAATCTAAAAATGCCCCTATGTAACAAGGGAATTTTCATGGAAAAGTTTTTCATATGGATTATGTTTATTTAGGGATCTCAGCATGAAGTACGATGTCAAACTAAATAAATATAATAAAAACTGCCCCTGTCTTGCAAGGGGATTTCTATTGTACCATGAGAATGTGGTCATCAAGTATAGTACTTTTTTAAGTATCAACCATTAATTGGCGGCATTAGCCTTTCACCCTTTAAGTTGATTAGTTGGTATTCCACTCTTTGACATTAATTTTCAATGACAAAAGGGCCTTCCCAATTAGGCTCAAATTTTCCATCAAATTTTTGATTGGGGATAATTAGTCTTCTCAGCACGAGAACCAATTCTTCTTTTTGGAATGTTCAAGGCTACACTGTATGGTCAAAAGCCCATGGACATCTTTGCTCGATAGACTTCTAGATTTTGGTGAGCTTGTAATCTAACTTCATCAAGCACATTGAGTTCCTCCATCCTCAGACGAGCATTTTGATCTTCAGTTAGATTGTACTGGATGGCTACTCAAAGTGAAGGCAACTCAATTGAGGAAGAACTTTCAATTCCAAATACTAATGAATGGGAGTGGCTTTAGACATCTTGTAGTGATACCCATAGAGCCTCTACTTGGTATGTCATTCTCTCTATTTTTAGTGAGAATCTTCTTGAGCAATTTAACTAATGTCTTGTTGAAGGCCTCCGCCAAACCATTTTGCTCTTGGATTGTATATCGAAGAGTATCGTCAATCAATTTTGTATCGATCGACAAATTTATAAATCTTTGTACTTTTGAAAGTTATGCCATTATCAAAAATTATTCGACGCAGCACTCCAAATCTATATACCATATTATGTGTGAAGAAGTTAACCACTCGATTAGCAATAACCTCTTTAAATGGGATACCTTCAGCCCACTTAGAGAAATAGTTAGTCGCTGCTATGATGAAATGATGTCCAACTGATGATGGTGGATCAATTGGTCCAATTACATCTGTACCCCAACATTCGAATGGAGTGAGCTATTTGTAATGGATTTGGTTGATGGATGAGATTCCCAGTACTTGACACTCGTGATATTTCTTAGCATGATTAATACAGTCTCTCACCATAGATGGTCAATAATAGCCCATCTTTTTTATCTTTATTGCCATCTTGGGATCTGACTGATGTGCACCACAAAGTCCTTCATAAACTTCAACCATCACTTTGCCAGCTTCATCTACATTTAGGCATCGAGCCACATTTGTTCAAATGATCTACGATATAAAGTATTGTTGAAGAAAGCATAGCGTAGCATTCTCTTCTCAATTTGAGCCTGATTTATTATTTAGTAATTTTCTTCTTTAAAGTAGTCGATGAAGGTTTGTCTCCAATCATGTGACTCTTCTACAACAAAGGCTTCCCATGGCTTTTCTGAAGCAATGTCAAGTTGAGCTCTTCTGGGTATAATTTCATGTTGATTTTAAGGAGTATGAGGAGCAACCTAAGTACCATCCTACTGTGTCAAATTTGGTAACTCCTCTACCTGCGGGGATTGATACTTTATTGGCTCTTGAACTCATGGAGTAAATATGTCAATCATGACATAATCATCATTCATACTTGTCATTTCATTAGCTAATTTTGCTAAGCAATGGCTTTGTATTCTTGGATCGAGACTCGAGTTAGTGTGATATTTAGTATCCGCTTCATAAGCTCAAGAACTCGCTGAGAAAGCCACTCAAGCTTGTTGATTTTATAGATGCCAAGTACTTGATTTATAATAATGAGAATCACCAAAAATGTGCGTTTTGAATGCATGAAAATAGATTCTATTTCTCTCTCTCTCTTCTAAGAACATGTTATGATGACGAATCTCATAAGATAGATGTTGGATGAAATGATGAAATTAATCATGAATGAGCATAATTTGCTCATGAGGAAAATCATCATTAAGGGAAGAGTCCATGGATGGGATGTGCAAAGAAGAAAATCATAAGACTTGTCCCTTCACCGCTGAAATGTGATATCAAATTGTAAGCAATCGCCCATCTTGCCGTTTACCTATCAACGCTATCTTGTCATCAAGTACGCCAGATCAATCGAGATGAGGGTAATCTTGTGAGATAACATATAATGATGAAGCTTTTGACTACAAAGATCAATGCTAAGTGTTCTATTGAGAGTATCTATTTCGCTCAATCAACCTTTGACTAATATAATAAAGAGTTCTCTTTACTTGTATCATTGTGTGTCAATAATGCTCCAAGGGACTCTTCTAATGTAGTTATTTATAGAATGAGGGCTTCTGAATATTACTAGGATTGGTGGATTTAATATTTTCTAATGCTATTAAAGGAATCTTGGCACTCCTTACCCCATTTGAATGGAGTGTCCTTCTTCATTAACCTTACAAATGCGGTTGACTAGGTTTGATATAAATGGATGAATGCAAGTTATCCTTGTAAAGAATGGAGTCGAATACAAACTCTTCGATGGCATCTCCACAATTGCCTTGATTTTAGTAAGATCGATTTCAATACCTCATGATGACAATGTACCCGTGAATTTTTTGAGGATAATGCATATTTATAGGATTCATCTTGAGATCATATTTTCAGATTCTCTCCAATACAATTCTCAAGTTTTTGAAGTGGTTTCACGATTTAAGCTCTTCACTGCCAGATCATCGACATAACATTCCACCCTTTGATGAATCAACTCATCAAAAATACTTATCATGGCTCTTTGGTATGTAGCTTCAACATTTTTCAAGCCAAAGGGCATGATCGTGTAATAATTGATGCCAATAAGTGTTCTGAATGGTGTATGTTTTTCATCTTCAGGTTTCATTTTGATTTGATTGTATCCCAACAATCCATCCATAAATGAGAACATATCATACTTGGAAGTGATGTCCACCAATAGTTCTGATATTGGAAGTGAAAGTCATCTTTAGGGCATACCTTATTTAGGTCCCGAAAGTCAATGCAGAGATAGATTTGGTCATTCTTCTTCCTAACTGGGATAATTTGCTATCCAATCTATATACTTCTCCTCCCAGATAAAGCCTACTTCAATTAGCTTTTAGTTTCTATATTCTTCAATCTCCAATCTCATTCCTAGAGCTTGCTTAATCGTGCATCTAGTTTAATAGCTAGTTTGTAAACTACTGGGATAAGCTATTTCTGGAATACCGTAAAAGCAATCTTTGAATTCACAAAGTAGCATTTTTAGCTCTTCAACTTTCTCATCAGGTAGAAGCACTGATGAAAGTTGGATGGGATCATCCTCCGCTCCTAGGTTGATTTCTTTAAGTTCATTCATAGTAGTTATTTGTTCACCATCTTCAAGTTCTTCATGTGCAGGCTTGGCTTCTACTTCTTCATCATTTTAAGAAGAATTTCATGGGAATCATCTTCTTCATCACTATGAGTCTCGATCTCAGCTTCTATTATATTATAACAGGCTCTATCTTGATGAGATTTGTGGATGAACCCCGACCTTTAGTGATAAACTTATCACTTCTTCATGATGCTTGAGGACTTCTTTGGCTCCACATCTTGTTAAAGACTTTAGTCCTATGTTTAGTAGTTCCCATATGAAATCTAAGCTTATGCATCATTCTTCACAATTTTTGTGGATAGTACATTGGTATTCTTGTTGGTACTATCTAATAAGAACTTTTATGTTGAGCAGGCTGCTCAAAATTTTGAGGTCTTAGATTTATAAATAGAGTTCTGTCACCACTCTCCACATATAGAATGTTATCAATTCTTCAATATTATGAACCTCCAAAGGGACCACCAAGCATTGAGGGGATGGGTATAATTTTGAGTGAGTCATCTAACTCTACCAAGTGAGCTATCCTTTTTGATGCAGCCATCTAAACTCTATTTCTATAACTAAATTCAAAGTCATAGTCTGAATCAGAATGACTTATTTCATACTCTACCTTTCTTGAGAGCTTATAAGTTTGCTTAAGCTTGACAGGAGTATATTCTCCTTCTTTCGTGTCACTTCCCAAATGAGGAACTGATTTTCTTGATTTGGGTGCAAAATCAAGTGCTTTAGGAAGCGTCGGCATTGCCTTCTTTCCTCCTCTTTGCATCTGCTCTTTCACTTTATGAAATTACTTTTTAGTTCCTGAAGTGGATGATACCGCTTCAAGAGGCTCTGTTAGCTTAGGCTCTTTGAGGATGAAGTACTTTGCATCTTCATAGATCTTTGCTTCATTGATGGAGAATGGTTGTAGGTTACCGGGAATTCTAAATTCTTCTCCATCTTTTAGATACTTCATACATTTATGATTTCCCTTGTCATTTCAAAGTAACTGATGTTGAAGAATATCTGACATCACATAGATGATTTGGCATGTCTCTACTAGACAAGATTCACCATTATCTTCTTCATTTAATTCAGAATTTAGGCATAAGTCCGCAAGCCTAAATGGTTGTCTCTTGCCATGATACTCCTCTAGATTGTTAATGATCTTTTGAGTTGTAGTTCTCTTCTTGATCTTCTTTTCTTAGCCAACTTCTTTGATTTATTAGGCTTGCGTTTAGTAGACTGCTTCTCATGTTGTGATGAAGCCTTATTTGAATGTCGCTGAGAAGCCCAAATACTTGGTTTAGGCATCTCTCTTAAGTCCAATATAGGTTCAAGTGGTGATTTTCACTTAACACTAGGGATATTTTCTAGTTGCTTCAGCATTTTTACAGTCTTTTTGGAGACTACTATTTTTCATTCTTCATTATTAACTTATTTCTCCTTTTTTGTCTTTACTGGATGATACAAGAGGATGTGATCATCTTGTAGATTCTCTTTGGGTTAACTAGAACACTTGATAGTGTAAATTTATCTCACGATACTCTTTTTTCTAGCAAATCTTTGAAGATATAACAATCTTTAGGATGATTAATCATGATAGGGATAGTAATTTGGATTACTTACTTGATCAGCTTCTTCAGGCCTCTTAATTTTGGTAATCAGATCCTGCTTTTGCAAAATAATTTAGCCACACTATCCCTTCTAAAGGAATATTCTTTGTTCATCTTTTCCTTAAGAGATGGCTGCATTCCCCATCATTTCTTGTTGCTTGTTATGGATGCTCTCCACCACTTGGAAAAGTCTGAGGTTTATCATTACCTCTTAATATCAATTTTGGCTGTGGATTAGAATGAATAGGCTTTTTACCCTTATCATCATTGTACATCGGCTGCTTTCCTTTATCCACATTATATATCACCCGCTTTTTTCCATTTGAGCTATAGGAAGCAATGTGAATTTCATTTTCTTCTTGAAGGTTTGTTTCTATTTTTTTATCTCAGATAGACTGACTTAGGGTATTATCTTTCAAATTTAGCCACCCTATCGAAAGCAAGTCCTGAATGTTGCAATCGATGTCATGCATAAAATGGTGTCATTTTATCATCCATATTGCCCATTAGCAATTGGATCGCATGTTCTTCTTCCAATTGTGTTCGACTCATACTTAGGTTGCCAATGACTTATGAATTTTGTCATTGACTGTCTTTCCTCCTTTCAAGGCAGGTCACGATTGTGATTTTCTCTTGCACGTGAACCTCTTCATAAATATAGTCTCTAATTCAGAAAATTTTAATCAATCATTTGACAATTCATACCATTTGAAAGAGGTCGAGGTCGCATAATGAATTGATAGCAATGCATCGTTCCTCCGTGTTATCACAAGTAGCTTTAAATTGGCTAGATGTTATTTTGGATTACCAAGTCACTGAAAGTATTAAATTTGCACCGAATAACCTTTCGTATGGCACTCATATTCAATGGGTGGTGACCCTTACTCACCAACTTTTCAGCTTAGGCTACCTTCGCTTTATCTTTTCATTGATTATTATTTCTCGAAAGCTATTACGCTTGTGTGCTAGCCATTTTGAATTATTTGAGAGGTTGTGGGTTAACTTTCTTCGCTTCACGGTATATGTGTAGAGTTTGATAGATGGTGGTATAGAAGTTGTATTATTAGTCTGCTGATTAGTGACAAAATAGGTGCTTATATGATATTCTTCGCAACATCTCAATCATGATGTTCATTTGTACCATCATATCATTCATTTGGTACCAACCTGCAATCTCCTTATCTTTGACCTCTATTTGATGTATTTCTCTTTTCTCTATGCCATGACGCCAATTAGAGCTTCTTCTTCTTCTTCTTCTTCTTCTTCTATTTCTATTGTTGTTCTACTCCTTGCTCATTTTCGGAGAGAACTTGACTTTCCTTCTACTTGTGCATTTGAGACAATGTTATGGGAGTTATTATGTCGATTATAAAAGCATGTACCATGATCATTTTATGGTTCAACCATATAGATTACATCTCATTCTAGTCTTCTTCTTCTTCTTCAGAAAGATCAAGATCCATCTTCTATTTGTTTCTGAAGATTCTTCATAAGCATCAAATTCGTGGTTCATTCCCTAAATTCACATGTTGATGGTGTCAGCGGGGAGTTCATCTATATCTCTGACTATATAGACAACTTCCACTTTTATAGAATTTTCTTCATTATTTTCTTCTTGCACATGAATTTTTTATTGACGTTTCCACTGGATCTCTAGTGCAATGTGTGGAACAACCACTTCTTCTATTAAAGGACCACGATACATGTCAACCTTCTCTTGTAGGGGTGAAACTGATTGGCGATAGGATCCCCTAGAGGATTCTCTAGGGTGTCGACCATCCTTTCTTTTGGGTATCCACTTCTGATGAGTTGATTTTGAGGCGTATTTCTAAGTATATGTATCGATGTCACACCTCTTACATTCTTCAAAGTTTTACAGGTCTTGGCCTCCATATTTGTTTTATCCTTTCGACCTTTCAAGGAATTATTAAATGCAGGTCCAAGTGTCACGCCCACCTCATCACGCTGCATCTTTCAGCCGTTACCATAAGAGATGGCAACTTTCTTGGTGGAGCTTCGGTATTTTCCATCACCATAAGCCTCTGAAATCTTCTTTTCATTAGGCCTCTGTCCTTAACTACTTTGAGAACTTTATGTATCCCAGCATACAAGTGTTTCGTTGTCTCCTCTATGGTGGAGCTTGATGTGGTTGGTTCCGTAAGATTTTTATTTTAGAGCTATTACCCACTTTAGTCAAAGTTGTTGTGGTAGGAATACTCGCTTCGGTGATTGCTTGTCAGGTCGCTCAAAGGGGATCAAGCTTAACTCAAGTTTCTCCTTCTTCTCCTTCTAGTTAATTTGCTCGATGAGGAAGCTTCATGATCATGCTTTCTGCACAAAAATTACGCGAATTGCACTAATGAAATTAAAGACACTTTTCCACCGACGGTCCTTTTCATCACGGAGCTTCGGGATTGACCTAGCCTTTGAAAATAAGTTCTCTGCTGGGAGAACACCTTGAATGTTGGTTGAACTGGTTGACATTAAGGAGCTTGAACTGAGGCCTTCCAAAGCATGGCTCGATGTATGTACCATGTGGGTACGTGAGTTGCTCTACGATAGTCGAGAAATTCAAGCTACCAAATTGAATGGTAGTGACATCACCTGGTTGATGATGCATTGGTGATGTTTGCACCACAACCTAGCTTCCAAAGTGGAAAGGATTAGTAATTAGAATTATTATTTCACCCCATACTTTCAAGAAGAGGCTGAACATAATGATGTAATAAAGATATACTCTACAATATTCATTCTACATAGCGCCTCATATTGAATTTATTACACACTTAAATCATCATTTTTTTTTGAATTTTCAAAAGTTTTATTGCTACTATAGCACATATATGACTAGCCAAAGATGGAAAGAGAATCATGTCCTAGAGTCTGTAAAATGGCTCCAAAATTCACCCAATCTCTCGACAATTATTGATATATTGAATTGAAGAGATATGATTTAAAGAAGTAATTTGTAGATGGAATAGTAGATAAGACACTACCCGATTTCATCCTCATTTGGTGAGACTTTAGATCTGTTCCTGTGTTTCAGCAAAGCCCCTATAGTTAATTACCCCTCAATAAGTGAGAGAGAACTTTCGATTAAAACTAGTCATTAAATCTTAATGCATATAGTAAGAAGATGTAGAGTTTTAGAATTTAAGATTATGAAATTCATCATTTTAAATTTTAAACCTGATGGTTGGGGGGATGACGCCCTGATCTAGATCTCATGGTTCCATCATCCCTAAAATGTGGGTCCCTAATCTACTCTAGTCGGTGGAGGTAATCATCCCAACCGC
>CM038217.1:203096724-203189225 GCA_021442155.1 Cymbidium sinense
TTACAATTCACATATATTTACATATCTGTTGACCTCCATGCATGCGCCATAAGTCAAGTTAAGCTCACAAGCTGAATTCGACGGATTTTGGATGCAATAGTGCACAAATCGGAGCTAAAATGCACTCGACAGTGTCGAAAATCAGTCGAAAAGACCTCCGATCAATGAACGGACTCCATCATCGCGTTCAAAATGTTGAAATTGATCAGAATATGCATATTGCACAATTACGGTTGGCCGTCGAAGGGGAGGTTGTCGAGTCTTGCATACATCTCGAGTCGGATGATGATCCGAACGATCTCCGTTCGCAAAATTAATTGTGTCATTAACGTCAAAATGTCAAACCTATCAAATGAGATTGTTCATTTCAATTCGGATGAGTATCGCGTGAATATCGGTCAGTCTGACAACGTAAATAAGAGCTGAAATATCGATCTCAAAACGGACTCCACCGTTTTGTCTGGAACGTCAAAATAACTTAAGATTGATATATATTAACTATATGATTATGACATCATAGAAATTTGAATTAGAGTTGATCTAATCACGTTCTCATGTTTTACCATTTTTTCTTTGCTATAGCAGCCTAAATGACTTTTAAAGTCTTACAGTCCAGTGCTCAAGCCCATACCTTCCCCACTCCATCAGATGAAGTGGGCAGCTTCCATTGGATGAAACGAGCGACTCCCAATTTTTATTATTCAGGTGAAAAAAGAAAAGGGAGATTTAAGTACATATCATATAATTCTTATATATTTATATATTTAATATTTAAATTTTAAATTTTATATATATAATATTTTAATCTTTAATATTATATCAAAAATATCATTTTATTCATTTTTTAAAAATAAAATGTACTTTTTTTTATATAAAAAATATTAGATAAATAAATATTTAATTTTAAATATTAAATATATAAATACATAAAATGTGATATGTATCTAAATCCCCCTCGGTTTTATGCCAGCGGTCTTTTTTTTTTCTCGGATTTTACTCTCACGTCTCGTGTGACTAGCGCTTTCCCTCTCGATCTCCCTCTCGGTTCATCCATCGCGAGCGCCTCCCTCTCCCTTTTTCTACTATGACCGAACGCCTTGCTGTAGCCATTCACACGCGAGCAGCTGATCCTCTTTCGGTTTCTCCTCTCGATCAGCCGAGTGATCGGACGAGCCATCCGCCCGTCCCTCTGAGCAAATCGAGCCCAACTCCCTCTTCCCGTCTGTTCCAAGCAGTTGGCCGCAGAACTTGAACCTCCTGTCTGTCCGTCGCTGCTGCGAGCTGAATCCCTCTGGCCGGAGAAGCCATTTCGATTCTTCTCGGTTCCCATCTCTCTTGTGCGTTCTCTATGCTTTTGTTGAGTCGAGCTAGAGTAGGAATCGACAGAGTGCTGTAGAGAGAGGAGCAGGGCTTGACGGTGAAAAGCTAAATGGAGTGAAAGGGAGAAATCAGCTAAGTCATTCAATCTCGTTGAGCAAATTGGAACGAAATAAGCTCACGGAGTTTGCATTATCGTCAGTTGTGAAGAAGTATTTAAGGAACTTTTTAGGCTTATTGTTCATGTGTTCAAGTGTCTAACGGATTCCAACAGTCCACATTCCACAAGTAGGTTAAAGATACTGGAGACAGTTGCTTACTGTAGATCTTTCTTTTTTATTATGCTTGGAGGCTTTGATGATTTAGCGTCCGAAATGTTTGACGTGTTATTCTAAATTACAAGATGTAAATGTCGGATTCGAAAATTTATCACCGACCTCTTTTGGAAAAGCAAAGAATTGTTTTGGTGTTGGTGAAAATTTCAGAAGGCAGATGAATAGTAGATAAGACACTATCCAGAGATTTCATCCTCATTTAGTGAAAACTTTTTATATATGGTTCTAAGTTTCCTATAGGCGCAAGCCCCTATAGTTAATTATCCATTCCAATACTGAGAGAGCACTTTCGATTAAGACTAGTCAATGAATAGTTAAATAACGAATATATAATCGTAATGAGTGGAGTTCAGAATTTATGAAATTTACCATTGTAATTTAAAACTTTTGGTGGGGGGAACGATGATGCGTTCGATCTAGATCTCATGGTTCCGTCATCGCAGGTTGTGCGGTCCGGTCGCTTTGTTAGAGGAGGTAAATTGACGTAGAAGGATCCGTCGACACATGGATTACATCCCGAGGTGTCTTGTAGACGGTGAGTTTGTCAATGGGACAAATATAAGTCAATCTTAGCTAATCACGGGGCTTTTTTCCAACCATTCTACATTTCATCAAAGAGCAAAGCCGTTGGGGAACAAGCGGTGCGGCCGTAATTTAGTGGTGCCATACGGCGAACCACCCGTCGAGGACTCTAGTTGTTGTCATTTATGTGGTGTTTTTCGGTAAAACCAGGACAAAGGTATGCCACATCTGAGAGTTGAAGTTAGTTATGCATTTGATTTTACATTGGCTCTTTATGAGCAAAATTTTTCTTAATTTATCACCCCAAGATAAACAATTACGGAGGGGTGGATTTATTTTTTTAAGTTTTAATTTAAATAATTAATTTCATTATATTTATATTTTTTATTTTATTTAAAATTTGATCATTTTATAATTTATTTAGATTTAAATATATGATCATTTATCATTGAAATTTTAATAATAATTGCCTTCGATCATGTGACTAATATCGATTAATAAACCTCTTTACCGCCTGATTTTCTACAAAGGATCGTAAATTTATTGTCAAGAAGTATAATCCTTCAAACCTTGTCAACTCTAATCAACATGGAGGATCGCCAGACTTTTCTTGAACTTGAAGTATATCAATTGATTCATATCTTGTAATTATAGGAAAATTAGCTTTCATATATTATCACTAAATTCTTATAATATCAAATTTGTTAACTGACGGTAAGACCAAACCGATAATATATAGCATATGTTCTTTTGCTTTGTATTTAACTTGCATATGTTCCTAAATGTCTGAACATTTCAACACACACACGAGTATCTGTTCTTTTTTTTATTATATGAACACATAAATGTCAAGGTTGAAATGTAGGTGTCAATTTGCAAGTTTAATTTTTGATATGATATTTTGTTTTGTTATTACGGGCCCCAAGACCAAACCTAATGTATAGATCTTGTCAACTCGACTATCTTCAGAGGATCGAATTAATTAATTATTTTAAGATCTATCATTCTTCAAACTTTGTCAACTCTAGATTAAACATGAGGACGAGCCAGACTTTTCTTGAGATCTTGAACTTGAGAGTATACATTAATAATGATGTCGATAGATTTATCTTTTGTCATTTTATGATAATTATATTCTCATATTTTATTAGATTGAAAATAGTATAATGACATCATTAAATTTTTTAGATTTTGTTAACCACGGCCCCAAGATCAAACCGGAAGCATAACATTTTTTATATTTGACTTATCGAACACTCCAACATGCAATAACACCGTTCTTGAAAAATTGTACACATTAAGATGTCTAAGTTGAAGTTTATATGTCAAATTATAGATTTTGATTTTTTTTTAGTTTTGTTAACGACGGCCCCAAAACCAAACGGAAGTGTAGATTTTGTCAACTCTGACTATCTTCTTGCAGAGGATCGGATCTAGATTAATTATTTCAAAATCTATCATTCTCCAAACCTTGTCAACTCTAGATTGAACATAGGATCGAGTTTGAGACTTTCTTCTTAAGATCTTGAACTTGAGAGGATACTTTAACAATGATGCCGATAGATTTATCTTTTGCCATTCTAATGATGTGCTTCATGATTTAAATAGCATCAAATTTTTTAGGTTTTGTTAACCCACCCCTAAAACCAAGCGAATATGTAAGATTCTTTTTTATATCGTTTGGTTGTTTGCAAATATCTATTTGAGTATTAAGTTATTGAATACTTCAACATACATACAAGTATCGTTCTTTGAAAATTGCATGGACTAAGATTGAAGTATTGATGTTTGACATGACATAAATATTGAATTACAAGCATAGCTTTGATATCTAAAATTATAAATCAAATGTAGATGTCATCAAATATGAATTTGATTCTTTCAAATGTTTATCATAGATCAAATAGAGGTATGTTATAAGATTATAAGAGTTAACTGTTTCAACTATTTGTCACGAGTCAAGTATAGATTTATCTATATGATATATGACTCTTTCATGTACTTGCATGAATCAAGTGAAAGTCTATTTCATAAGAATGTGAATACACATTACAAACTAAGTGATTGTCTGTTCTAAATGATATAGACTTGATTCTTTCAACCACTTATCATAGATCAAGCATGTATCTATTCTTTAACAAATCAAACATGCATTTTGTAGAGTATGAATTTGATTCTTTCAAGTATTTGCATGAATCAAATGGTTAAGGAAAATATTACTTCTTAAGTTAAGGTAAATTCATCTTACACGCATATAAGTATGTATGTTTAGCTTGTATGACATAATGATAATACTTCAAGCATGCATAATGACAAAACTATAAACTCACATGAAATCATGATGAGAATTTAGTTCCTTTGAACATTTGCATAAACCATAAAGAAACAAGTTTAAATATAGACTTACATTCATTTCAATATTTAGATCGATCTCGAACTAAATATTCATTTCACATCAATGTTTGATGAAGTCGCTTCATTCATATTCATTGATTAATTATCCAATTGCTTAAGTTCATAAAAGAGCTATCGAGCTTTTGCAAGCTCTTATATTTCAGTTTGAATTGTCCTTAATCCTCCCCATAAGAAAAGAACTTATCTACACTCAATCTTCCTTTTTTTTCTAACACATGATATGATATAATTGAACATATGTTAAAGATTTTAATATATATTTCGCTTATGGTTCAATTTTCACTTAAGCTCCTTTCAAATTATTCAAGAAAGCATATATTATGATTCAAATGGTAATTGAAAATGTTCAATCATATTCGTATTGAGATATCAAATCATATATTATGCTTGTGAATAAATTATCAAATCTCTTATAATTTAGATTTGATTCAAATTTAGCATTTATGATTGAATCAATTTATCAATATTTTCATAAATATTTTGAGTCTTAATTCACTTTTCCTTTGTGGCATATCAAATTTAAAAGTTTGATTGACATCATCAAATTCAAACTTTTATTAATTTATTGAAATTTTGGCAGCCTCCGTCATCCCGATATATGGCGCTGGGAGACTGGCCTTCCCACCACGCCAAGAAAGGCATGATGGTGTCGCATTAATCAAAATATTTATTGCCCACCATGCCAAGAAAGAGCATGGGTTACAACATATAGCATTGCATTTTGTTGCCACATTGGAATAACGGGAGCAAGTACTTATAGCATAACAGGTTTTCCGCCATGTTAATAACAACGTGACGAGCAAAATGATTTTCCCGCCATTGGAACAATGTGAACAAGTACTTCTTTCAAGTTTTCCACCGCATTGGAATAATGTGAACGGGTACTTATAGCAACAGATTTCCCTGCCATGTTGGAACAACATGAACAAGTACTTATCACAAGTTTCCCTGCCGCATTGGAACAATGTGAATGGGTACTTATAGGACAAAGTAATTTAACAAATTTGCATTCACATGTGCATGAAATTAAAATATAACTGATACCACCTTGCTATAGCATCATTTTCATCACCATTTCACCTAGATTTTGCATTTGGAATATTCAAATAACAAGCTGTAACATAAGCTTTTAATCACATGTGAGCACCTCTCCATTCTATTTAATCACATGTGAGCACATTTCCATTCTTCTCATTTTGAATATAAAAGAAGACATACCTTTCTTAAAGCCCACAAGTAACATAGCAATTAAAGGTCGAGAGATATGTATATATTTCATCTTTTGCTGAAAGATAATCATAAAGAAAACTTTGCATATCCTATATCTTCAATTCTCAACATTTTTATATGTATGCAAGATAAAAGATACAATAGAGAGGAGACTAATATAAATCATACTTTGTCCCAAAATAAATTTGCTTTCTTTTCATTCTTCCCCAAATCAAGATAAAGTGAGCTTTCAAAGATGACATCACGTAAGCTAATGAAACTAGGATTTCATTATACCAACTTACTCTCATAATTCAAGAGCAAGAAAAAGACATAGAACAATATATCTTGCAGGATTCCAACCCCCACATACTCATGGACAACGAATATATAATTGTTTTAATGCAAGATAGAGACTTGACAATTGCTTTTGGGTAAAGTATGAACAAGCACTAGGCAAGATGCAACTTTAATGAAACTAAACAACAAAATGAAAGCTTTAAACTTGCACACATTTTAGATTGTACTTCATAAGCTTATTGACTTAGTGATCACAAAAGAGAGGAAAATAAGCACAATGCTAATAACATCAATCAACCCTCCTCCCTCTTCCTTCTAAAGTGATAGCCAAGTAAGGTTCATACCAAATAAGGCACTAAGGTTTATACCAAATTAGGCAAACAACCATATTAACTTTGATATTATATAAACAAAGTTTCAGATTTTGCAAAACATCCATATGACCACAAAACTGAAATTTAAAAATTCTACTTATTTATTTTTATCTTTCCCAAGTCAAGCAAGTTCATCATACTCATCTTTGCCAACTACATAAATGCAGATATCCCCAAGCAAGGTGTAAACTAGGTATGTGGATTTATGAGAAGCAACAGAAAGTTCCTCATTTTTTTTAGCTCCTTTGAGATTTTCAGCTCCTAAATTTACTAGGAAAGATCGCCAATGTAACCTCTCCTCTGGGAACTCCATGGAAGCATTAGAATGTTTCCATCAATATATCTAAGAGCATGACAAACAACGCGATGCAGATTTTGACCAATTTAAATGATTAGCAAAAGAAATGTTGCCATCAACAAAGTAACGGATACAATCGAGGAAGAAAAGCAAGATGTCATGAAGGTAACCCTCATCTTTCCTCTCACTCTCTCAGTGCTTCAATTTGTGTAGATCCCGCAAATCCTCCTACCAATGGGATTTACCAAATCTAGGATTTAAGGCAAAACGAAGGAGAATCAGGATTTAACATTCTGTATGATTTGAAGTGGTCAATTTTTGCTGTTTGGCAATATTTAGGTTAAAGCCTAATCAAATCGCTACCAAACAACCCCAATCGATATCTAAGAAAAGAAAAGAGGGCGAGCATATACTCATCATTTCCTTTTGATTCCACCATCACAATAGACTTTAGGTAAAACCTTAAAAGAAAGCAAGAAAGGAATTTAGTTGAATAGAAACAAGAACTTTGGGGTTTACATATATTCGCATTTATGCATTTATATTTCACACCCAAACTTTAATTTTACTTAAATAACACTTAAATCTTTATTACATCAAAATACCACGTTACTTTTCTATGAAATGCACCTTTTACATAGAAAAGTGCTAGTTTTGTAAATATTCAAGTTTGGGTGTGAAATATGTAAATGCATAAGAATTCCGTGGTATGTATGTAAATTTCCCAACTTTCAATTGCAAGGGGAAAGGAAGAGACAGAGTTTGGTTGGGCTTGAGTTTGGTGATTTCCACTTGGGCTCTAGCTCATGAAGGACATTGATGAGGAGTTCCTAGGAGCGAAAAGGGAGAGGGAGGTGCTTGGTTTTGAGAGGACACCCCATCAAGCACAACCAGAGCTCGGAGCCTTGGAACCGAGAGGGAGGCGGAGCTTCAACCGAGAGAGTAAGGAGAAAAGAATCAATGGGGATAGCCTCGTTTGGTATCAATTAGGTTAAGCCGTGATTCGATTAGGCCCAATAAGAAATATTAGGTTGTTTTCATTGAGTGGGTGAAGATTAGCATAAAGCTTAGGAAATTAAGGGATTAAACCACCATTAATTAGTTTAATTATAAATTAATATCATTTCACATCAAATTTTATAACTTTACGTCCATAAACTAGCAATATGGTGTCAATTTTAGATATTTTGTTGTAACGCATAGCGACGATCGATTTGATCGGAGGTCGTTTGGACAATATCGACAAGCAAAATGAAATTGAGCTTAAATTGACATCGCTCGAATCGACGCTTTTTACACTTTGCCAAATCAGAAAGGCGTTGTTTGATAGGTTTCAATATTTCGACGACAATGGCGCGGTCAATTTTGCGAACGAAATTCATTCGGATGTCGTCGAGGCTTCCCGACTTCGATATATGCATAATTTCATTAAAAATTGGATTTGATTATTTGATTGACTATTAATTGATTTGATACTTTTTTATTTAATTAATTTTAATATTTTCGACGCATTATGAAGTCCAATTTTCAAATTGAAGCAAATTTGATCAATTCCGATCGCGATTAGGGGGGTTTTAAACCCGATTCATGCGATGCTACTCTTGTTAATATTTATTTTAACTTTTATGGCTCATTTGACTTATGAACCATGTGTGGAGGTCAACAGTAAAATTCAGAATAGTTTGGAGCAAGCTATCTTGTCAATTATGACAAGCATTCTAGAACAACATGTTGCACCATGTATAGTGTGATACTACAAAATTTTCTAAGGGAAAAGGCTACATCATTAAGCTTTGTTTATCATACAAGATTGTGTGTCAAAGTTGGAGACCGTCAGATTTTGAAATCTGTATCCGGAAAAGTATAATGTTGATAAGAATCTCAAGACCGATTGTGGTGGTTTTGATGGTAACGATGATGATGGAACTCGATTGATCGCGATGCACATGTAGGCGTTCAGCTTAATTGGGAAGCTTTTGGTTCTATCTAAGCTCATTTTTGGTCAAGAACACGACCTATTTTTTTGAGAGTTCTTGAGAAGATTCTCTAATAAGTCTTCAAGTAAGACTAACTTCACTAAGACTAAGTGCAAAGGAAACTTATCGCCAATACCTCAGATGAGGTACGTTGTATTCTTGTTCTGTGGAGGGAAGGCTTTTAGATTTTGATGATAAAGTGAGAACTCAAGCTATATCTGTAATCTATAATATAGCCAGCTCCAATCTGTCAATTTTTCCATCAAAGTTGGTGCTAAAAGCCATAAAACGTCTATGTGATCAGAAGATCTATGTGAGGAAAAGCGCAATGCAAATTTTTTCGGATCAGTATAAAGTTTATTAGATGCTAATGGACTCTTTAGTGTAAATATTGATTATGAAAATATTCCTTGGGGGTACTCATGCTCTGCTTTGACAAAGACTGTAAGGAGTTTAGGGCCCAAAACATAGAGCTTGTTATTGCAAGAGATTTGTTTCCATGCTCCCTATCTATAATTAATAGGAAAAATCAATGGATTGCCTTATTCCTCTTAACACAACCCCCATCTTAAGGCCTTAAAGTTCATTCTATGTCACAAGCGGAGGTTGTAGCTTGAAATGCAAGCTTACTTAGTTCTTCTTGATATTGAGAAGATGTTTGAAGACCTCATTATGCTCAGTAGAGCTGGTGAGTTTGAAGACCCCTCTGCGCTCAGAAGAGCGTGGCGGGTTTGAAGACTATGACCGTGATATCGCAAGACACTGATCGCTGTGCTTAGAAGAGCGTGATGGGTAGGTCAAAGTAGTCCTCGATGACCTACGGAAGATGCCGAGAGTTTCTAAAATTTGGACTGACAGAGGATTAATTAATTTAATATAAAATAAACTCTAAGCTCAAAATTAAAATATGAATTGAAATTGAAGGAGTTTGAAGACCTCATTATGCTCAATAAAGCTAATGAGTTTGAAGATGCCGACTAAGAGCGCGTTTGAAGACTACAATCGAGGTGTCAAACACCACTGAAGAGCTTGGCGTAGTCAAAGCGCCCTCAATGCACCGAGGACGACTGAGGCTACAAATTTGGGTTGACTCAAAGTTTAAATATGATTAAATAAGAGTATTAATAAGCTTAAATTAAACTTAAATGAAAAAAAATGATAAATCGAAGCCAAACCTACTCACAAAAAAATTCTAAAGGTCTTTAAATAAGAATGAGTTTATATCGATCATGAGTTATTTCAAACTTAGAGAACTCAATGAGCTATGAACTAAATGCAAACAAATGAATATTAATATAAATAATTGAATAAGATTTTAAAAAATTCTTACGCATATCTACACCACATTAATTAATAGACAGGAGACGTTCACTTAAATTCTAAATAGACTTCAAATGTATTAATTTTGCATAAATTATGGAGCCAACTATCACTCAATTTAAGTGCTTCAGAATTTATGCAATCATTTGAAAAAAATGAATTCTTGTACAAAATATAAAGCAATCGTCAATTAAATTTGATCTTCCCAAAATTCGTACAAGTATTCTAAATGAGCACCCACATGTGCCCCAACACTTAAATTCAAGTGTCTGAGGATGCTGCGTGGGTTGATTCTCGGTTGGGTTTTAGGATCGGGTCCGGGTTAACAAAACCTAAAAATCTAATAATATTTTATAATATCTTCAACCCAATAAAATATATGAGAAGTTAATTCTATCATATGACAGCAGATCTGATCCTCTATTATTAAATTAATAGAGTCGACAAGATTTGAAACAACGAAATATTAAACTACCCTGATGATGACTGTGTTAAATGAAAATTTTAATCGGAGGGGGTACTTCAATCAAAATATGATTATAATTTCAAAGTAAATTAACTTATATTGAATATCAATATAAATGTAAAATTTAGAATATCATTGAGCTATAAATGCCTATGTGAAATTCAATCTTTAAAGAACTTAAAGTTATAACTCAATTCACCTTTCACGATTGCTTGTCATAGGTGACAAATTTAAAAAACTCTAGCTCACAAAAGAGCAAAGTCAAATTAAGTACATAACTATGTTTACTCTTAAATAATCTCATGCTGGATGATAGTGTCCTCTCATTTGGCTAGTAGGCTCATGCGATTTACCCAAAGTCCTCGACGGTGATTGTTGCCAAATGACCCCACTATATCACGGTCATGACTGTAGCATGTATGCTCCCTAATGGCTCTGCCCTTTGAGTTGTGAACCATAGGGTATACTTGATAGGCCAAAAAGCCCTCTGTTAATTAAGGTAGACTTAAGCCTGTCTTCTTAGATAAACACCACCCCAAGTCTATAAGAATTTCGACTATCAAGCCATGCTGCTAATAAGGATCCTTTTGTCGGTCGCTCATCTCTCACGACTATGGACTAGGATGCGACATGGGATGACAAAACCATGGGATCTATATCGGGCGTGTCATCATTCTCCCAACCATCCGCTTTAAGTTAAATATAATGAATTTCATAAATCTAAATTTTAAAACTCAATATGCTGCTATTATACACTACATTGTTAGCGACTAACAACCTTAATCAAAGTTCTCTCTCAATATTGAGAGGGTAATTATAGGTGCATAAAACCTAGAACCAGATCTAAAGTGCTCACAAAATGAGGGTGAAATCTCTGGGTAGAGTCTTATGTGCTATTCCATCTGCCTTTGTTGGTTAGAAATTTCTACAGGGAGATCGCCTTTCAAATCTTTGGGGAGAAAAGAAAGAGATAAGCATATATAAATTCATCTTCTTAGGATGCTCAGATGCAGATGTACTTATTCAAGTGATTGGGTACGCGTCATCAAGGAAATAGTACTATCATGAAAGATAGAAGTCACAACCCTTTAATGGACCTAATCACCTCAATAAGGACTTCTAAGAATGATGGGTCTGTATATGTACCAGAGATTTTTTTCTTACTTTACATGGAAAAGTAAAGCAAGGTTTATTTAAAAGAGTTTTCCTCTTCCAAGCCCCATTGTTAATTACATCCTAAGGAATGGGGATCCCTTAGAAAAATCTTGATTAAGATAAATGATCATTGTCTTCAAATATTTCAATAGGAAAGGACTATCAATCGATTGGTTCATTTTGAAAGATCAAATGGGTTTGATCAAAGAGAGGGAGTTATTATAAGCCAAAATGGAAGATAAGTAGAGATGCCCGATGCTAGGAAACCTAGTGAGCATCTCAAACTATATATAGTTGGTTTTACATTTTTGAAATTAATTTTGTTTGATTGAGTTAATTTTTCATTAGAGATTCGGACTTATGATTCCTTAACACAAGATTAAGAAAATGCCTAAGAGGTAAAGAATTATGCTTATGGCCCATAAAGGGGAGAAGCAATCTCAGAATCTAAATTTATGGAGATTTGGGGAAAGCACAACCTAAGGGTAAAAATGGGTATTTAGTTTATCTCCATAAGAGAGAAACTTCGATGCTTGACTTACAACCGCTTGAGGGTGGCCACCAACTAACTCTTCCTATGATTTTAAATGCATGTGGGCATGTCTTTATGCTTATGCAAAATAGCTAGGCTGTTATTTACTTAGAAAGAGACTAAGTACTTAAACTAACTCCCTAAAGAGACTAAATTATGTAAAGGGTATGTTTCAAATGACCTAAATTTAATGCAATTCAAATTTCATTTTATTTTTATTTTTGATAATTATTTTGACTAAGGATAATAGGATTCATATGACTAATATATGAGAAATAAAGTTATTGGCCAAAATCAACGGGAAGGGAGGAGGTGAGTTTCCACCATGACTCTTAAAGGTCAAACCAAGTTTCTCTGATAAAGGTGGAAGCCCTCCAATCAAGAGTAAAATAAGATGTCGTTGTGTATGATATTGCAAAATAAATACTCATCCAGGATTAATTCTTTTATCTTGATTTTAAACCTAAGCTTTAGGTGAGGTTATGAATTCTTAATTTTAATTTGAGTTATTAAGTTGGTAAAAGATTTATTTTTTCTAAAGAGCTTAATCCACATTTAGGCCATACATAAAGCAAGAAAGAAACTAGGAAAAGCATGCACTTTATGCAAAATCTAAACAAATCATCAATCAATTTATAAAGCTAATCACAAAAGAATAAAAGTATGGTCGCACCACTTGCACAAACTTGAAAATATCAAATGTAGGTAGAGCTTTACTCTTATACAACCGGATTACAAATGAATTAAATTACAATTAAGTAAGGAATTCATTATTATGAGGATCTCAAGCTTTATTTATTCTTTTCTTCTTTTCTTCTTCTTCTTCTTCTTTTCCTCTTTTTCTTTGGTTCCTTCTTTTGGATGGTTGGAAGGTAGATATGGTTTCACATGGTGCATAAGATAGGATCTTATGACCAATGCTCACCCTAATTCCCATAACAATCATTCCAAAATCCTAATTGCACAAATTTACATGAAAAGGAGAAAAATGGAAATCTAATTAACACTTGTAAAACAAAGGTTAGCTAAAATAAATCACACAAATCTCAAGCATGTATATTGGACTTATCACCGCACACATGGGTGACTAAGTCCACCAGGCCTATTGGATTATGCTTATGGTTATAAAGCACCTACAAAAAAGCATTTATATTTTTATTTGATAGCACCCCATATACAATCCCAGAAAAGAATAGAATAGTTAAACTAAGAGCATCCTACCATTCATTCTACGAGCATACACCCTAACATCCAGTCTAAAACATAAATCATAAAACAAAATAAAATATCAAATCATGCACCGCCCTAACCTAAAGCTAGAAGTGGTGACTTAGGCTAATGTGTGTGTTTTGAAGGTTTGTGTGGTATGCTTAGCTATGGCTTTAGGTTCAAATTTTTTAAGTGTGAAAATATGTTCAATTTAGAGGAGGGTTTCATTTAAGTTATTTAATTTTGGGTTGATTTTATTTCATATTTTGCTTTGGTTCAAATAAATCCATTAATTACTAAGTTATGAAGAGAGGAAAGAGAAGAGAACTTCTCTTTCATTCCCTAACCTAAGTAATTTATAAAGCACATTTTAGTTTTGTTTAGGTGAATGTTTTGATTAAATATTTTAATTAATCCTAAGTTTAGATGAACTCTAAACAAACCTATTCAAAAAGAAAGGAAATTTTAAGATTATATGAAATGAATTAAATCCAGATAACACATATCTTTTTTTTCCCAACATGTATAATATACATATGAATGAGTCCTAAGCACATCTATACATACAAATGAGAATATTCAACACACCTTATGATGCATGCTAAGTAATCCATTTAAGAAAATTTGGAAGTTTAATATGCATGATTTTCTTTAGTAGAAAAGGGTTTCTTTATCCAATTTTTCACATACACATATGAAAGAAAGAAAGGCATAAGTAAGTATAGCACCATTGTTAACCAAGGGTGTAAGGTACAAGACTTACTTTGGGCTACTTAAAGCCTCACAATCTCGGGCTTGTCCAGACTAATATAAAACTTTCCTTAAATATAAACATATGCATAAAAGAAATGATATAAAGAGAGAATGCAAAAGTTGTATTAGTTGATTTATTTTGTTTATGTAATTCATGTATTCTAGTATATGCTACTCTTCATAGGTGATAACATAGGAATGAATAGGTGTTGACCTCATTTTTAGGATGAGCTCTTAACCCCTCCATCTTAGACATAGGACTCCTCTTGGACTTTAAGAGTTCCTTAGTCTTGAGACACAACTAGTGATTAGGTGGACACTCAACCTAGCCCTAGAGACTTAAAAGAGTTAACCATAGGAATAGGTCATGCCTTGGGGTGTTAGAAATTTGCCTACCCTTAGCTTGAACCATTCCTCACTTTCTTTTTCAAGTCAAATCCAAATCAATTTTATTTTGATTTTCTCCAAACTCAAATCAATTCCATGATTGAAATCTATGATTGAAACCCATGATCAAAATCAATGAAATTCCTAAGTCTAAATTTTGCTAAGTCCTTAATCTTCTTAAGGACTTAACTAAAATTTTAATCTAAACCATTCAAATATTTGAGATTTTTCATAATTCATTTATATTTTATTTATATTCACATATATAAATGAAATATAAATTCAAATCAATCAAACCAAACTCAAAATTCCAAATCAATTCATGAAATTTTCATAAGTCCCTTAATTTTCTATTAATGGACTTAGCCTAAATCATCATCAAACTAATTCGAACTCATGGGATTTTCTCAAAACATATTTATATTATCATTTATATTCACATATATAAATGAAATATAAATATAAACCAATCAAACCCTCAAATTAAATTCCCAATTTAAAAATTTCCTAAGTCCCTTAATTTTCCATTAAAAGACTTATCCAAAATCTTGATCAAACCATTTCAAATTCATAGGATTTTCTCATAATTCATTTATATCCTCATTAATATTCACATATATAAATGAAATGTAAATATAAATCAATCATACCAAATTCAAAAAATCTTAATGGTCTTAACCTAAATCATGATTAAACCACTTCAAATCCTTGAAATTTTCTTGTGATCAATTTATATTATCATTTATATTCACAAATATAAATGAAATATAAATTCAAATAATCAAAACCAATTCTAAAAATCAAACTCAAATCCACTCAAAATCCAATCTAAGCCTTTCAAGTCAAAATCTTGAACTTAGCCAAATCAACTTCAAATCAAGGCAAACTCTTGATTTTCTCTCATGATTCAATCAAACCTATAATCACGAGCCCATATATAAATCCAAACTTCAATCAAGCAATCAAAACCTAAGTGAAAAATCAAAGCCAAAATCCCTTCATATTCTCCCTTTGAATATGAAATTTTCAAATGGATCAAAAATCCATTTGACTTCAAACCACTTGTAAATGGATTTATATTTCAATCATAAGTCTATATACAACATCAATCAAACTCAAATCAAGCTTTAACCAAGCCATATGACCCACTTAGGCTCACTTGACCCAAAGTGACTTAAAGTACCCTTATGAGCCAAATTCTAATCTTAACCAAATTGGATTGAACCAAACTGATCTATGCCTCTCATCATGATCAAAAATCATCATGGGATGTCCAATCAATCAAATTGGGCCAAACTAAGTCAAACCTAAGGGTTGACCAAGTCAACACTTAGCCAAAATAAAACCTAACATGCCAAATTTCACTATAGGTCAAATTGATTGAAACCATTGATCTAAGTTCACTCATGACCTATATTTGAACTTGACCAAGCCAACATTTGAGCTAGCCCAATTGGCCAATTGACCCAAGTTGACCCAACTTGACTTAAAAGTCAAAATGTGTCAAAACTTGATCTAAGCTAAATCAATGGGTTAAGTTCATTCCAAATCACTTGTTGAACTTGACCAAAGACTCAAGCCAGACCTAACTTAGCCTAGTTGACTTGAGGGGTAATGTTGAGCCAAATTTAAACTTAACTAAAATTGATTAGAAACAAAGATATCAATCCACTCCATATGACTAACCTAACCTAAACCGCCCATGACCTAGCCTAAATAGTCAAAATGGGTCAAATAGGTCAACTTGACCCATTTGATAAATGAAGTCATATGAGCCAAATTCAAAACTATACCAAATTGAATCAAAATATTTCAAATGGTCATATGAACTTGACCAACCCTTGGTTTGACCCAAGTTGACCCATTTTACCTAAATGGGTCAACATGAGCCAAACCCTATCAAATGAATTCCAAATCTCATGAAACTTGGCCAAACCTAGTTTCTCCACATACCAAACAATGACCATTTTTAGGCTTAATCCATAGTAATTTGGTCATACCTCTTCATATTCACTTGAGGCTTTCCTAAAAGCTCAAGGGACCTAATGAAGAGTGGTACCCAACCTAATGGGTTTGGGTTAGCCCAATTGGTCCCTAGACCAAACCAGACACCATGGGTCAAAACTCCAAATTCAAACTCTCTCTTCCACTCAAATTCAAGCATATGGGAGGTTGGCAATCCATTCCATGGCTCAAATCGACCAGGTGCACACTCCTAATAGCTCAAACAGCCTTCCCATTATGATCAATTGGATCAAAATGACACAATGGCTTTCAGCCGTCCGATCCTTCAAGGGGAGATATACTCCTAAATTCAAATCCATCAATACCACATTTGATTGAGTACTAAAGATAGGAACCATCGAGAGTGATCCTAGCTTCATAGAGCTCTAAACCATTTTCTAGCCTTGATTTTGAACGGAAAATGGGGAGAAAATTGAAGAGCTAACTTCCTCCATACTCAATTTCCACCCATTTGCCTTTGCATACTTCATTAGGGAGCTAAGTTGAGTGCACCCAAGCTTCCATTGGAGTTCCCACAACAAGGAGGAGTTCAATTGGATCAAAGCTACAAAGTGGCAAGGGAGTTGGTCCATAGAGCAATTCCACATAACCTCAAGACCCCATTCTTCCAAAGCTTGTCTCAACCGCAAAGCTTCTCCAAGGGAATCGAGCAGGATCACCTCTAGCGAGGTATGAACTTTTACCACTTAACATATGAGGTCCTTTGTGAAGTAAATTTTCAATTCAAGTGAATCCCACCATTGGATGCGATGCTCTTTGGCTTTAGATGGTGTGGGTTAAATTTGATTTGAATCCAAGCTCAATCGAGCTGGATCTTCCTAGATCATGAAGCCTCTCTGATCGAGGGGAAAACTTAGAGATCTTAGTGCCCATCGCATTTTGGATGGACGACCGAGATAATTCCCCACATTTAGATTTCCTTTATCCATTTTAAAACCACGGGAGATCTGTCGATCTTTGACGATGATCAACGTCGCCGCCACCGCCACCTTTGGGATTTGATGTTTAAGTGAATCCCCATGGTGCAACGAGTGTAAAGCGCATCACCATGGCCACGCCGTGAGCAATAGGGTTAGTTAAAATGCCTTAATTAATTAATCTAAGGATCTTCTAAAATTCATAACTCTCTACAAAATTCAAAAAAATATGAAATACAATTCTATGGAAATATAGTTCAACCTAGAATATTTTGAAATTAATTTCAATGGGTTTTGAGTTATAATTTTCTCTAATTTTGGGTTTTATTGGAAACTTTTTTTTGTTAAATACCTTTTAATTAAGCCTCTGATTTATCCCAAACTTCTTGGATATGATTTAGGAGATGACTTCTACCTCCCCTAATTTTCTTGGGATTTATTGAAGGCTTGATTAGAAGAATTGCATATGGATTTCTTAATTACCCTCCTTATATAATTAAGGATAATTAAGGTATGATTAGTGGTTTTAATCCATGATTAGGGTTGATTAAGGTAAGATCCAGATAGAAGGTTTAGGAAATAATTTTGGGGTATTTCCTGCTAAAACCCTCTTTTCTCTCCTTAATATCCTCTTAATTAAGGGTTAATTCATTAATTATCCACTTAATTAATTTCTAAAAATTCTAAAAAGTTTTAGAACTTAATTAATCTAGTTTGGGTAGATGCTTGGTGTTCAATAAAGTTCAATTAAGAAAATCAAAACCCAATTCATGTGTGAAAGGGTGTTTTGAAATTACCTAAGCTAAACCCCTTAGCTTAATTAACCTTTAATTATGAGACAAATTGCATTAGGTCTTTTTCTTATTAGGTGCATTGCAAATTTAAATTCATTATGAGTTTTTTTATGTCATCTCATTGGATCATAATTATTTGGTTAATTATTCTAAGGTGGTGTAGGTAAGGGTTAATTAAGTTACTTAATTCATACCTTAACCTAATTAATACATAAAAATGGATCTAATTATCTAAAAATTAAACAAAAATAGTAAACACATGTGAGAATGGATTAGGGACATCAAACTCAACTCACCTTTTCAAAATTAAATCAAACTTCAAACTAAAAAAATTCATAATGAATACACTTTGATTTATTCTAAATTTTTATTCCATAAGAATGTCTTGGGATTTAAGTGAATTGAGTTTGTTTACATGCTTTCATTGCTTTGAGTCTTTCCTTAACAAGTTAAATTTGTATGTCATGTGGTTTCATGCATTTATATTTTTTCAAATTCAAATTAAAAAAAATGAAATTATTTACTTTATGTCAAATTTGCATGTTGGCTAAAGTAGAAATATGAGTGGCTATTATAACTACTAAATTCAAATTATTTTCAAAACATATAAATCAATATCAAATCTGAAAGTATGCTACTTATATTTTAATTATAAGCTTGCATGAAAGAATATAAAGGTATGCTTAGCATAAGTTTCCTCTTTTCTTTATGATTAACATAATTTTGAATAGAATTTGGTGAAATATATGGTTCATTTGAAAAGGACCTAACACTCACCTAATTCTATATCCTATTCATCTCTATACTATCACCTAAGAGGGGCTACATATACTTGTATACATAAATTGCATAAACAAAATGAATCCATTAATACAACTTTTGTATTCTTCTTTTCCGTTTCATTTCTTTTATATATATGTTTGTATTTAAGGAAAGTGGTATATTAGTCTGGACAAACCCCAAGGTTACGAGGCTTTAAGTAGCCCTAAGTAGGTCTTGTACCTTACACCTCTGGTTAACAATGATGCTGTACTCACTTATGCCTTTCTTACTTTCATGTGTGTATGTGAAACTTTGGATAAAGAAACCCTTTTCTACTAAAGAAAATCATGCCTATTAAACTTCCAAATTTCCTTCAATGGATTACTTAGCATACATCATAAAGTGTGTTAAATACTCTCATTTGTATGTATATATATTCTTAGGGTCCACCCATTTGCATGTTATATATGTTGGGAAAGAAATGAAGTAATGTGAATTTTGATTCATTTTATTTAATCTTAAAATGCCTTTCTTTTGAATAGGTTTGTTTAGAGTTTATCTAAACATAGGATTAATTAAATCATTTAATCAAAATATTCATCTAAACAAAACTAAAATGTGAATCTACTTTAAATATTACTTAGGTTAGGGAAGGAAAGGGAAGTTCTCTTCTCTTTCCCTCTCTTCATAACTTAATAATTAATTCTAAGATTCATTTGAACTAAACCAAAATATGAAATAAAATCAACCCAAAATAGCTAAACAATTTAAATGAAACCCTACTTCTAAGTTGAACATGTTTTTACACTTAGAAAATTTGAACCTAATGCCATAGCTAAGCATACCACACAAACCTTCAAAGCACACATTAAGTCACCACTTTAGCATTAGGTTAGGAGCATGGTTTGATATTTATTTTGTTTTGATATATTTAGACGATATTAGGTGTATGCTCATAGAATGAATGGTAGGATATTATTCTAACTATTCTTTTCTAGGGATTGTGCTTAAGGCTATCATAAATAAAAATATAAATACTTTTGCTTGCAAGTGCTTTATACCCCAAAGCATAATCCAAGGTGGACTTAGTCACCCATGATAAGTCCAATATACATGCTTGGGATTTATGTGAGTTTATTTAGTTAACCTTTATTTTACAGGTGTTAGTTAGATTTTCACTTTTTCTTTTCATATAAATTTATGCAATTAGGATTTTGAAATGATTGTTATGGGGATTAGGATGAGCATTGGTCATAAGATCCTATCTTATGTACCATGTGAAGCCTTGGAGCATCTACCTTCCAACCATCCAAACAAGGAACCAAAGAAGAAAGAAAAAAGAAAGAAGAAAGAAGAAAAGCAGAAAGAAGAAAGAAGAGATAAAGCTTGAAGGCCCCCTACCAATGAATTCTTGGTCAATTGTAATTTAATTCATTTGTAATTTGGGTTGTATAAGGGTAGAGCTCGACTACCCATATTTGATATTTTGAGTTTGGCGGTTACCACAACCTTCTATTCTTTTTTGCATTATTTTATAAATTGGTTGATGATTTGTTTAAGCTTTTTCATTAAGTGATACTTTTCTAGTTTCTTCCATGCTTTATGTATGGCTGGATGTGGATTAGGCTCTTTAGAGAAAAATAAATCTTTACCCAACTTAATAACTCAAAATCAAAATTAAACAACTCATAACCTCACCTAAAGCTTAGGTTTAAAATAAGATAAAATAATTAGCAACCCCTTGGATGAGCATTTTCTTTATAATATCATGCATAAATGCATCTTATTTAACTCTTGAGGGCTTCCACCTTTGCTAGAGAAACTTGGCTTGACCTTTGAGAGCCATGGTGGAAACTCACCTCCTACCTTCTCCTTGATTTTGGCCAATAACCTTATTTCTCATGCATTAGTCAAATGAATCCTATTAGCTTTAAGTCAAAATAATTGTCAAAAATGAAAACAAATGAAATTTGAATTGCATTAGATTTAGGTCATTTGAAGCATGTCCTTTACATGACCGTCTCTTTAGTGAGTGAGTTTAAGGACTTATTCTCTTTCTAAATAAATAATAGCTCTATCTTGCATAAAGACTTGCCTACATGTACTTAAAATCGTAGGAGGAGTTAGTTGGTGGCCACCACTAGGCGGTTGTAAGTCCAAGCTATCAGGTGGTTTGTCCTCTTTTGTGGAGGTCCAATTACCCATTTTGCCTTAGATATAGGTTATGCTTTCAACCCAAAGTTCCCTAGATTTAGGTTACGGTTGCTTCTCCCCTTTGTGGACCACAAGCATAATTCTCACCTCTTAGGTATTTTCTTAATCTCGTGTTAAGGAATCAGTCCTAAATTTCTAATAAAATTCAACTTAAATAAACTAAATCAATTTCAAAAATATAAAGCTCAACTATAGGATAGTTTGAGATTGCTCGCTAGGTTTTCTAGCATCATGGGCATCTCTTACGTGCACCCTCAATAAATGTAAAGCCCTCAATAAATCTCAAGAAAATTAGGGTAGGTAGAGGTCATCCCCTAAAATGAACCCTAGAAGTTTGAGATTAATTGATGAACTAATTAGAGGATAATTATCTAATTAAGATTCCTAAAGAAACCCAAATTCAGAAAAAAGGGGAATTCAAAATACTTTGAAATCATTTTTAAAATATTATAGTTGAAATTATCTATCCATAACATTTTTCTTTTATTTTTTTGATTTTTTTTTAGGTTGAGATATGAATTTTAGAAGATATGATTAATTAGAATTAATTAAACACCTTAACTAATCCCTCAGCCCACATCGCGGCATGTGGTGGCGGCGATCAGCGCGCTTTACATGCGTCGCACCGTGAGCCACTCACTTAAGCATCACATCAAAAAAAGCTGGCGGCGCTGCGCTTTTGATCTTTGTCATCCGATCAAAGATCGGACGGAGAGATCTCCCCACGGTTTTTAAAATGGATAACAGATATATAAACATGGGAATAGTCTCAATGGTCCATCCAAAGCGCGATGGCGAAAGATTCATCCCACTAATGCTCAAGGGAATGAGATCCTTCCACCTTTTAGTCATTGATCCAAGCTCAATTGAGCTTGAATTAGTAGAATTTCACACCTTCATCATGCAATTACCAATACATCCAATGGCTAAGATCTTATGAAATTAAAGTTCACTTTAGAAAGGACCAACACCTATGAGAATTGAGCTAAAAAATCACTAACCTTTGGAGGTGATCACCGTGTTGATTCCCTTAGAGAATCTTAGATGCAGTTGAGCCCTTCTTAAAGTTTTGAGTACTTGAGGTTGAGTGTAGAGCTCTATGGACCAACTCCTCCTCAATTCCTTTGCGACCTTGATCAAGCTAGGTCTCCCCTTACCTTTAGAACTTCAGTGAGAGCTTAGACAAACTCAACTTGACCCTCTGATGGAGTGTGCAAGAGAAATTGGATTAATTTGGAGTGGGGAAGAAATTGGCTCTTCAATGGACCTCCCCTGTTTTCAAGTGGAGAAAATCGAGAAGATGGAAATTGAATTCCCCTCTAGGAAGCTTAGGATCACTTGCAAATGGCTCCTTTGACTCTCTCTCACTAAATAGACCTTGAGTCAATGAAAATATAAGTGAATTAAGGGGAGTATATCTCCCCCTTGAAGGATCGGATGGCTGACAATGTCCATGCCATTTTGATCCAATTGAGCACATGGAGTGTGCTTTTTTTGAGTAGTGACTTTATGGTTGGTTTGGCGGAGTGGAATGACAACTTCCCATGTGCTTGAATTGAGCTTGAGAGGGAGTTTGAAATTCTAATTTTTTTTATGGGGTGGGGTTTGGTCTAAGGACCAAATGGGCTGACCCAAACCCATTGACTTAGGTGCACCACTCATCACTAAGTCCCCTTGAGCTTTTGGGAAAGCCTCAAGTGATTATGAAGAGGGTATGACCAAAATACCCATGGGATAGGCCAAAATTTATTCTATGACCTAAGGGTAAAATAGTAATTTTGCTATGTTTCACTTTGGACTTGTTTGGTATGTTGAGAAAATAAGTTTGGCCAAGTTTCATTAGATTTGGAATCCATTTGATAGGGTTTGGCTCATGTTGACCCATTTAGGTTAAAATGGGTCAACTTGGGTCAATTTCAAATTGGTCAAACCAAGAATTAGGTCAAGTTCATATGACCATTTGAAATGTTTTGGCACCTTTGGTTTGGTTCAATTTGGTATAGATTTGGTTTTGACTCATATGACTTCATTTAGGTCAAATGGATCAAGTTGACCTATTTAACCCATTTGACCTATTTGAGGTAGGTCAAGGGTAGGTTTAGGTTAGGTTAGTCATATGAAGTAGATTGGTATCTTTGTTTTCAATCAATTTTGGGTTAAGTTCAATTTTGGCTCAACATGACCCCTTTAGGTCATGTTGGGTCTAAGGTCAATGCTTGGGGTTGGATCTAGTTGGCCAATTAAGGCTTTGATCAAGTTCCACAAGTGATTTGGGATGGACTTGTCCCATTGGTTTCAATCAATTTGGCTTAGATCAAGTTTTGACACATTTTGGCTTTAAGTCAAAATGTGTCAACTTGATCAAAGTGGGCCCGGCAGGTTAGGCTCAAATGTTGGCTTGGTCAAGTTCAAACATAGGTTATGAGTGAACTTAGATCAATGGTTTCAATCAATTTGGCCTATGATGGATTTTGGATATGTAAGGTTTCATTTTAGGTTAAGTGTTGACTTGGTCAACCCTTAGGTTTGACTTGGTTTGACCCAATTTGATTGATTGATCATCTCATGATGATTGTTGATCATGATGAGAGGGATATATGAGTTTGGTTCAATCCAATTTGGTTAGGATCAAAAGTTGGCTCATAAGGGTACTTTAGGTCACTTTGGGTCAAGTGAGCCTAAGTGGGTCAAATATGGTCAAAGCTTGATTTGAAGTTGATTGATCTTGTATATGGACTTATGATTGAAATATAAATTCATTTACAAGTGGTTTGAAGTCAAATGGATTTTGATCCATTTGAAAGTTTCATATTCAAGGAAGAATATGAAGAAGGGTTTTGGGTTTGATTTTGATTTGGATTTTGATTAAGTGTTTGAGGTTTAGATTTATATATGAGCTCATGATTGTAGGATTGATTGAACTATGAGAAAATCAAGGATTTGGATTTGAAAGTGATTTAAGTTCAAGCTTTGGCTTGAAAGGCTTAGATTTGATTTTGAGTAGATTTGAGTTTGAGTTTTGGAGTTGGTTTTGATTGTTTGAATTTATATTTCATTTATATATATGAATATAAATGAGAATATAAATTTATCATGAAAATTTCAAAGTTTGAAGTGGTTTAATCTTGATTTGGGTTAAATCCATTAAAGAATTTAAAGGATTTAAAGTAATTTTAATTTGAAATTTAATTTTGAATTGGATTTGATTGATTTATATTTATATTTCATTTATATATGAGAATATAAATGAGAATACAAATAAGTTTTGAGAAAATCCCATGGATTTGAATATGTTTGATCAAAGTTTAGGTTAAATCCATTAATGGAAAATTAAGGGATTTAAGGGAATTTCAAGGATTTTAAATTTGGAATTTAATTTTTTACATTTGATTGGATTGATTTATATTTATATTTCATTTATATATGAGAATATAAATGAGAATATAAATAAGTTTTGAGAAAATCTCATGAGTAATTGATTTAATCAAGGTTCAAGAGTTGATTTTGGCTAAGTCTTTAATGGAAAATTAAAGGGACTTAAGAAAATTTTCATGAATTGATTTGAAATTTTGAATTTGATGGGTTATATTTCATTTAAATATGAATATAAATGAGAATATAAATGGATCATGAGAAAATATCAAAGATTTGAATAGGTTTTGAATCATGATTTTGGCTAAGTCCTTAAGAAGGGGTTATGGACGTAGAAACTTTGAACTTAGGAATTTTTGATGGATTTTGGTCATGGGTTTCAATCATGGATCTCAATCATGGATTGAATCATGGAATTGAGTTTTGGAGAAAATGAAATAGAATTGATTTGGAGTTTGACTTGAAAGAAGGAAATTGAGGAATGGTTTAAGCTAAGGGTGGAGGTTTTCTAACACCCCAAGGCATAACCTATTCTATGGCTAACTCTTCAAGTCATCTAGGGCTGGGGAGTGTCCACTAATCACTAGATGTGTCTTAAGACTAAGGAACTCTTAAAGTATAAGAGAAGTCCTATGCAAGATGGAGGTGTTGAGAGCTCATTCTAAAATGAGGTTAATAGCGAGCACAATCAAGAGTAGGATTAGGATTGATTGATACAATGGGTCATGATGATGAAGATTATTGCCTTATACCAACCATTTGGAGTCTAATAGTTTCTTCTCACATCTCTAACTCTTATGAAAGTGTGTTTAGAAAATTAGATGATCGAGATGATCTCAAGTCAAAGATGCACCACCAGAATTTAAAGATGAGATTTATTAAACAATCGACAAGCTTAAAGAAATCAACCTCATGACGAAGAAAATCCCGCAACATACATGGTTCATTCTTGAATGAAGAAGAAACTAATGACTTAGTTAAATTTGTTTGAGTTTAAAAGGCTTTGCATAGAGTTATGAAAAAATGCGGTATTTCTTGATGCGGTTGGTAATAGACCTTAACACTACCCATATTAAGCAAGCTCCTAGGCGAATGTGATTAGAAATTAAACTTCTGGTCATTTAAGTCAAAATTGATCGATCTTTGGTTTATTCAAGGAAGAAAAATATCTACTTGGTTAGTGTCGTCCCTTAAGAAGAAGAAAGACAAATTCGCATTTGAGTTGATTTTGGGACTTAAACAAGGCATGTCCTAAGGATGATTTCCTCTTCCTATCGGAGTTAATGGTGGACATTACATCTCATGCATATTTTCTTTCATAGATGAGTCATCGGATAACCAAATTAAGATGTCTCCAAAGATGAAAGAAACACCTTTTCAAACCTCAATCAAAATCTTCTATTATAGGGTCATGCCTTTCGACCTTAAAATCTACATACCAGAGCCATGACTAAGATCTTCAATGAACTCATCCATCATCGGGTTGAGTCTACGTTAATGATCTAGAAGTCAAGTAGAAAAGGAAGACCACCTCTTTGACTTGAGTAATTTTGAATGGTTAAGATAATATAACCTCAAAATGAATCCACAGTATGCATTTGGGTTGCTTTAGGAAAATTCCTTGGGTTTATTATTTGTCGGGAATAAATATATCCTAAAAAGATTAAAAGCTATCTTAAATGCCACCTCACAGAGTTTAACTCAACTATTCTTTCAAGGATGGTCGTTCTAGATGTTTTATCTCAAACTGTCAAAGAGATGCAAGCCATTTTTTTGCACTTAACAGACACCAAGTTCAAGTGGGATAACAGTGCCATACTTTTGAAGATATCAAAGAGTACTTGGTCCTAGTTAATAGCCCTATCCGGGTGCCACTCATCCTTTAAACTATTGCATTGGATGATTCTCTAGTCACTCTTGGCCCAAGCCAATGATGAAGGGAGGGAGGCTCTCCTACCTAATCGTCGATTCTTGTTGAAAACAAACTATCTATTGAATATTACACTTTGATCTTTGCATCTTTGAAGCTATATATGCTTTCTCTAAGGTGAACTTGATCTCGAACTAATCCACTATCTCATGACACGATAACACTTTTGGATGTTTGGTACGTTAGTCCATGATTTCTCGTTTGATATCATATTTGTACTTAGTGCGATAAAAGGATAGCACTTGGAAATTTCTTATAGCGCTCACTTCCTCTTGATTCTCCATGATGATCTCACGATGAACAAATCATGAACTTAGGAGTGGCAACCCATGATAGGAGATGTATTTTAATGGTGTGCTTCTTTTCTTAAAGGTGAAGCACCGATCTATTCCGAAAGCGGGGTAGGAATAGTTCTCCTAACTCCAATCGATGCTATTCTCTACTATCATCCAACCACAATGAAGAAAGTATGAGGTTTTGATTCTTTGGTCAGAGTTAGCCATCACTATTAGTGTCAAGAGCATCAACATCTTTGAATTCTCAATTAGTCATTAATCAAATATTGGGTCCTCGTCTCAGGGCATCATTCATACCATTAAGGCTGATTCTTATAAAGTCACCATCTACAAGGTTTCCCAAGTAAGAACGTAGTAGGATGCCTTGGCCAAACTTGCCAAGAGTTGGCATATGCGGAAGATGAGTCCATTTCATAAGGGTCCAAAATAGACAAGTCCATCATTGATTAAACTCATGTTGACCTCATTTTGGAATGAGCTCTCAACCCCTCCATCTTAGACATAATTCTCTTAGACTTTAAGAATTCCTTAGTCTTAAGACATATCTAGTGATTAGGTGGACACACCCAACCACAGAGACTTAGAAGAGTTAGCCATGGAATAGGTCATGCTTTTGAGTGTTAGGAAAATTTTCTATCGCTTGAACCATTCCTCACTTTCTTCCTTCAAATCAAACTCTCAAATCAACAATCAATTCCACCTAATTGATTTCCCAAACTCAAATCAATTCTAAATGATTGAAATCCATGATCAATTCTAAATGATTGAAGCTCATGATTGAAATTCCATTCAAAATCTTTCCTAAGTCCTTTGATTCTATCTTATGAACTTAGCTCAAATCAAATCCAAATCAATTCAAATTCAAGAAATTTTCTCATAACCCATTTATATTCTCATTTATATAAGCAAATATAAATGAATTATAAATTCAAATATCAAGAATCAATTCAAAAAATCAAATCCAAATTCAATCAAAATCTAATCTAAGCCTTCAAGACAAAATCTTGAACTTAAATCAAATCAAAGCCAAACTCTTGATTTTTTCTTCTTGATTTAATCAATTCTTTTGAATCCAAATATAAACATAAACTTCAATCTTCAAATCAAACTAAACTCAAAATCAAACCCAAGTCAAACTCATATTCTCCTTTTGACTTGTCAAATGAATCAAAACCCATTTGACTTCAAATCTCATACAAATAGATTTATATTTTAGTCATAAATCCATTTTGTGAGTTTAACCAAACTTGGATCAAGTCTTGATCAAGCCAACTAAACATAATTGACTCCTTAAGTGGAATTTGACCTACATGATGAGCCAAAATTTAATTCAATCCAAATCAAGTGAATTAAGCCAATCCAAACTTCATATGTGTTGATCATTATAGGTTGTCATGAATTGGGTCAAACCAAGTCAACCTAGCCATTGACCAAGTTAACCCTTTAACCCACATCAACTAGCCAAATTGCAACCTAAACCAAATTGATTGGAAACAAAGAAATCCACTTCAAATGATCAACCAACCCAAAAAGCCATAAGCCAATTTGGTCAATTGGATCAAATTGGTCAACTTAGCCCAAATTGACCTAAAGGATCAAATTGACCAAAACCCAAATTAAATCTAAAATAAACCAAATTAATTAAAACCAATTAAACCAATATGCTCCAAATAGTCATTTGAACTTGAACCAACTCAATTTGACCAATTGGTCCTAACTATTTGACCTTTTGACCCAAATGGGTTGTTAAAAATTAAACCAAATGAACTTCAAATAACATGAAATTTGGTCCAACTTACTTTTCATTTCAAATCTGTCCAAATCAAACATAAAGTCAAATGACCACTTTGCCCTTGGGTCAAGGGCATTCCATGAAAAGGCACTTTCCCAGTGGTCATTTCTCTTCCACTTGACACTCATCCATTGGTCCACATAGGCACCAAGAACACTGATTTTCTGACCCAAGGAGTGGTTGGGGTAGCCATGACTCATGGGAGGTGAAATCACCTCACCTCTCCCATTGGAACACTTAGCATGAAGGACACTCACCTCCCTTGGCTGGGACACCCATTCCTTTGTACTTTCCATGCCTTAACCAACCATGGGAACCACTGAGGACTCTCTTCCATTCCCAACCACCCCAAGCCAAGTGACATGAGTTTGGAGCCAAAATTTTAAACAAAAGTGAAAAGGTTCATTTCACTTTTCATTCATTTCATTCTAAGGCTTTAGTCTTGAAACCCTCATTCTCCTCTTTTCTTCTTAGAGCTCCCAAAAGCCATTATCAATCATCCACTTCATCTTGGAGAAATATAAAACTAGGGATTTTGGTAGAAATGATGATCATCGGAGGAAGCTTCATTTTGAAGTGAAGGCGAGGATCTAAGCTTCCTTTCAATAGTGCTTTCAGTTACCAGCCATAAAAATCATCCTTGGTGAGGTAACCTTCAAAAACTATAGCCGGCCTTAGGATATTTTATTTTGTGATGGATTTTTCACAATTTTTAGAAATCTACCTTAGACAATCCCGCATTTTTACTTTAAATCATCCCAATTAGTAAATAAATTTTTTTTGGTGTGAATCGATGTGAAAATGAGCCCATTTGGATAAGTTTTCACTTAGAAACTCTTATTTTCCATTTAAAAGCGAAATCACTTGTTCACCACCTGCGAAGCGACCGTCGATCCCATGGTTTGTGATCATCCAATCGATCACGTGCCTTCAAATTGCTTGATGATGCGATATGGACCATCGATCATGCGGTTTGATGCTGGGTCATTCACCGTTCATGCGATCACGGGTCTTTGGATCCTGATCTGACCACGGGTGTCGATGGTCGGACGTCAAAGTGAGCTGCGGTCGCTTTCCCGTGACCGGTCTTTCCACCGGTGGCTAAGATGCGTTGTGATGTTGTGGCGGACCATCAAGCGCACTATTTTTCGATTTAAAAATTAATTAAAATGCGAAACTTCAAATTCATAGAAAATAAAATACTCAACCAAAATTTGATAAGGGTTTGTTATTCATCAGTTTTTTTTGATTTAAATAATTTAATTAAAATACACAAACTTCAAAATTCATAGAAAATAAAATACTTAACTAAAAATTAAAAACAAGGGCTCGTTGGATTTATCTTTTAGAGAAGAATCCAATAAATCTAAAATCTCTAAATTTTACAAAGCATTTTGAGCTTAATTTAAGTTTTAGTAAAAAAAATAAAAATAAAATTTTTTTAATTAAATCGAAAATACATGTTGGATTAAGTTGAAAGTTTTAGATAATAGAACTGATGTTGAAATACACCTACCATAAAAATTTGAAGTTAAAATGACCTTTGGATTAAAAGATATTAAATTTTGAGTGCCAAATGATTTATTTTAATAAAAATAAATTAGCAGAATTCTTAAAAATCACTTAAATCAACTGAAACTTCAAAAATTCATAATGAATTGTAAAAAAATCCAAAAAAAAAAAAAAATACAAACTCAGGTTCATTTTAAAGATATTTCAGAGGAGAATCCAATATAATTATTTCTAATTGAATTTGAATTGTAGATTTTCCTTAATTAGGGTTTATTTAAAAACTTAATAACCGTAATTACTCTCTAATGATTTCATTAATTAATTCTAAACTTCTCAGCTTGTTTAGTGGGATGACTTTACCTCCCTAATTTTCTTGGAATTTATTAATGGTTAGTTAGAAAATTAATGAACCCCTATTCACTCTCTTAATGTAATTAAGGTTAATTAAACATGTGAGCAGTTATTTAACTCCTTGATTTAACTTTTGTTTAAGTGATTAGGAGATTTATGGAATGATTTTGGGATATTTTTCTTAAGCTATTCCCTACCCTTCCTTCTAAACTTAATTGGGCTAATTATTAATGATTTACTTTATTAACTTCATAATTTTCAAAACATTCAACTTAACTAATCCTTGTTGGGTAGATGCTTGGGTGTTCAATAACCTAAAGCAACTTAAGAAAATTATACCTAACCCATGTGTGAAATGTTATAAGTACTTAAATTAAACCCTTTAGCTTAATTAATCATTAATTATGTTGCATTAGGTATCTTTCTTTCCAGAATTCTTAAATTCCTTGTGATTTTTTATGCATTGGCTCATAATTATTTGATTAAATATGTTAAGTAATTTATAGGTAATTATTAATAATCTAACCTAACTAAAGCATAAAATTAATTTAATCACCTAAAAATTAAACTAAAATACACATGTGAATGGGTAAGGACAGCAAACCTTCTCACTTTCTTGATTCAAATCAAACTCAAAACAAAATGAAAGTCTCTTTAAACAACTTTTGATTCTCTTTAAATAATCTTACTTCATAAGATTGTCTTTAAAATTAATTAGAGTGAATGAAATTACATGCTTATATCATTTTATTTCTTTCTAGCATGCTAAATATGTCATGAATTATGCATTCATTCTTTTCTAAAATCAAATTCAAAATGTAATATTTTTTTTTATGTCAAATTGCATGTTTTGGCTAAAATAAAAATATGAGTGTCTATTATCACTATTAAATTCAAAACTATTTTCAAAATCTATAAATAAAATGCTTAAAATTGAAAGTGTGCTACTTATAGTTTATTTATAAGCTTGCATGCGAATATAAAAAATGTGTTTTATGTTTGCTTCCTTTCTTTCCTCTTAATATGGATTTGAATAGATTTAAGTATAGTTCAGAACATAACACTTGTTTAAATATATTCTTATCCTCTTCCATATTATAACTTAAGAAAGATCATTACACTTACATATAAATTGCACCAAGTTCAAACATTACAAACTTTTGCATCTTTCTTTTCCATTCATTTCTTTTGTACATTGTATTTAAGGAAAGTGGTATATTAGTGACAATCCATTGATTGGGGCTTTAAGTAAGTAGGTCTTTTCCCATACATTAATCACGTACTCACTTATGCCTTTCATACATATTGTGTATGGAAAAATGGATAAGAAAACCTCTTTTCTACTTAATGAAAATCATGTATCATAAAACATTCAAATTTTCTTAAGTAGCTCATAACATTCTCTTTCCATGTATTTCTTTTTTGTTATGCACATATATTTAAGAAAGTGGTATATTAGTCTGGACAATAGATTTAGTAAAGTAGGTTTGTACCTTACCCAGTTAACATCATACTCACTTCTTTACTTGTAAATGTGCATATGAAAGATGATAAAAAGTCATTCTCTACTTAACAAAATCATGCATACATGAAATTCCATATTTTCTTAAACATTTGTCATTAATCATTAATGCTAAAACTGCATCACATGTATAGATATGCTTAGGATTCATTCATATGCATGATAGATATGTGGGAAAGAAATAAAATGTTGTGTGTTTTGTAATAGTAATTCAGTTTACTTAATCTTAAAATGCCTTTCTTTTTGAATAGATTTGTTTAGAGAAAATCTAAACTTAGGATTAATTAAAACACATAATAAAACATTCATTAACAAAACTAAATATGAATCTACTTTAGAAATTACTTAAGATAGGGAAGGAAGAAGTTCTCTTCTCTTTTCCCTCTACAACTTAGTAATTAAGTAGGTTCATTCAAACCAAATTAAATCATCAAATAAATTAACCCAAATCAACTAAAAATTTAAATGAATCACCCTTCTATGTTGAACCTTTTCATACTTAGAAAATCTAAAAAAGCATACCACACAAACCTTAAATAGCACATACATTCTAAGTCATTTCTAGTATGTTAGGGTTAATGATTTGATGTTTGCTTTTATTTATGATGTGATGTTTTAGTGGATGTTAAAATGTATTGCATAAAATGAATGGTAGGCGATTTAGTCTAATCATTATTTTCAGGGATTGTGCTTAAGGGTAATAATATATAAATTCTTTTAATGCATACAAGCATAATCAATACGGTGGACTTAGTTTTGTGGGGTAAGTCCAATATACATGCTTGGGAATGTGTGATTTTTTAGCTAATATCTATTTTATAGGTTTTAGTTAGATTTACTTTTTCATGTACTTGTTAGGATTTTGGAATGATTGTTATGGGGATTAGGATGAGCATTATTTATAAGACTATGTCTCAGTATCATTGAAGATAACCACCTTCAACCATCAAAAAAGAAGAAAGAAAAAGAAGAATGAAGAAATGAAGCTTGAAGACTCATAACATAAATTTCTGCTTAGTTGTAATTAATTCATTTGTAATCAGGTTGTATAAGGGTAGCTTTAATTTGTTTTGGGTTGGTGCGGTGGTGCCCGACTACACATGGCCTTTTATTCTTTTATGTTAGCTTTATAAAATATTTGATGCTTTGTTTAGCTTGTGCATTAGAAATGACATATTTTCCTAATTTCTTTCTTACTTTGATGTATGGCCTGGATGATGATTAGGCTCTTAGGAAAAAAATAAATTTTCTACCAAATTAATCAACTCAAAATCAAACCTCAATTAAAGCCTAAGCGAAAAATTGAGATAAAATAATTAACAATTAATGGATGAGTATTTCTTTTCATATCATGCACAAATATTGCTTCACTCTTGATTTGGAGGGCTTAATGCAGAACTTGACTTGACCTTTGAGAGCAATGGTGGAAACCTCCATCTCGATTTTATTTATAATCTAATTTCTCATGCATTAAGCATAAATAATCCTTAAAGTCAAATGATTATCCAAAATGAAAATAACATGTAATATGATTTGCATTAGATTTAGGTCATTTGAATGCCCTTGATATAGTCTCTTTAGAGAGTGAGTTTAAGGACTTAGTCTCTTCTAAATAAATAAAGCTATCTTGCATAAGCATGACATACATGTATTTAAATTCTTGGAGGACTAGACGATTTTAAGTCCAAGCTCTTGCTTTTTGGTGAATAAATTCTATGCCTTTTAAATCTACAAAGAAAAGAAAGATGAGATCTTATAGAAATTTATCTTAGTAAGATGCCACATAGATGTGAGATGTACTTGGTGATTGGCATCATCGGAAATAGTGTACTATCTTGATAGATAGAAATCACTACCCCAATGGAACTAATAACCTCAATAAGACTCTAAGGGCGATGGGTGCATATGTACTACTTTATATGGAAAGTAAAGCGAGTTTATTTTAAACTAGGTTTGTTAAGTTCTACAGGCAAACCCCATGGTTAATTACATCCTAAAGGATGGATCCCTTTGGAAAACTCGATTAAGGTGAATGATCATTTAGAGATTTCAATAGGAAGGACTTTCAATCGATTGGTTTATATTTTGAATATCAAATGGGATTAATCAAGAGGAGTTATTATCGAAGCCAAAGTGGAAATAAGTAAGAGATACAGCTTTGAAATGGAGTATCTCAAACTATCCTATAGTTGGGCTTTACCTTTTTTAGATTGATTTAGTTTGTTTGTGTTATATTTTCATTAGAAATTTAAGACTTAAGATTCCTTAACACAAGATTAAAAAAATGCTAAGAGGTGAGGAATTCTTATGGCCCATAAAGGGAGAGAACCTTAAAACCTAAATCTAGAGCTTGAGGGATGAAAGCACAACCTAAATATAAGGTGAAAATAGGTGGTTTGTTTAGAGAGGACAAACCACCATAGCTTGGACTTACAAGATGGGGTGGTGCCAACTAACTCCTTGATTTTACATGTAGGCAAGTCTTTATGCTTATGTTAGATAGCTAGGCTATTTTTATTTAGAAAGAGACTAAATCTTTAAACTCTTGAGACTAGATGTAAGGGACATGCTTATGACTAAATCTAATGCATTTCAAATTTTATTTTTTTATTTACATTTTGGACAATCATTTTGACTTAGATAATAGGATTTTTATGGAATGCATGAGAAATCATTATTGGCCAAAATCATGAGAAGGAGGAGGTGAGTTTCCACCCACCAAAGGTCAAGCGGGTTCTCTGGAAACTCAATCAAGAGTGAAATAAGATGCATTTGTGCATGATATTATAAAGAAATGCTCATACTAAGGTTATAATTCCTTTATCTTGATTTTAATCTAAGCTTTATGTGAGGTTATGAGTTGTTTAATTTTTTATTTGACTTATTAAGTTGGGTAAACAATTTATTTTTAAGAGCCTAATCATCAAACCATACATAAGGAAGAACTAGAATCATGCTACTTAATGCAAAGCTAAACAAATCATCAAATAATTTATAAAGCTAATCAAAAGAATAAATGGTTTGTTTTGGTCACCACCACACAAACCCAAAATATTAAATATGGGTTAGCTCTACCCTTATATAATATTACAAAATGAATATTATATTTAAGTGAAGGAATTCATTATTATGGTGGTCTTCAAGCTTTATTCTTCTTTCTTCTTTCTTTTTTCTTCTTTTTTTTTTCTTTCTTATTTTCTTTCTTTGGATGGTTGGATGGTAGATGCTCCAAGACTTCATATGGTGCATAGAATCTTATGACCAATGTTCATCTAATATAACAAATCAAAATCCTAAATATACAAATTTTTTTACATGAAAAGGAAAAGTATAAATCTAACACTTGCAAAATAAGGTTAGTTAAATCACACCACATAAATCTCAAGCATGTATACTAGACTTATCAACATGGGTTATTAAGTCCACATTTGGTTATGCTTGGTATAAAGCACAAACAAAGTATTTATATATATATTTTTTATGATTGTTAAGAACAATCCCCTATGAAAGGAGTTAGACAAAGCACATACCATTCATTTTGAGCATACATAACATCATTAAAACATATATTGAAAACAAAATAACATCAAACCATGAGACTAACCTAAGGCTAGAAGTTGACTTTGCTAATGTGTGTACTTTAAAGTTTGCATGGTATGCTTTGACTTTAGGTTTTAAATTTTCTAAGTGTGAAGGACATGTTCAACTTAGAGAGGAGGTTTATTTAAGTTGTTTAAGTGTTTTGGGTTATTTTTTATTTCATGTTTTAATTTAGTTTAAGCTAAACCTATAATTAATTATGAGAAAGAGAAGAATATTCTCTTTCCTTTAATGTAGTTTTCTAAAGTAGGTTCATGTTTTAGTTTCATTTAGGTGAATGTTTTTACATCTTTTAATCAATTAAGTTTAGACAAAATTTAAACAAATATATTCAAAAGAAGGCATTTTAAGATTAAATAAAATAAATCAAAAGTCACATAACACACATTACTTAACTTCTTTAACATATATAACATGCATATGGATGGATAAGCATATCTATACATGAAAATGAGAGTAGTTAACACACTTTATGATGCATGCTAAACAATCCATTTAAGAAAATTTAGAAGTTGAATATCATGATTTTTTCTTAAGTAGAAAAGGTTTTCCTTATAAATTTCACAAAATGAAAGTAAGAAAGGCATAAATGAGTACAAGGCCATTGTTAATTGAGAATGTAAGATAGATCTTAAAAATGAATTTAGGTTTATTGACTAATATATCACTTTCCTTAAATACAAACTTGTATATAAAAGAAATGAAGTGGAAAAGCAATATGCAAAAGTTGTTTAATAGATTTATTTTGTTTATGCAAATTTACACATACAAGTATAGGTAAACTTTCTTAAGTGATAGCATAGAGATGAATAGAGTATGTAATTAAGTATGTGTTGGGTTGTTTTCAAATGAACCCTATACTTTACTAACTCCTATTCAAAACTATACCAACATAAGAAGGACATGAAACCTATACTAAACATGCCTTTATAATCCATCACATGGATAATTAAGGATGAATATTAGTAGTGATAATAGTTTTCATATTTTAACCAACACATGCACATTTGACATAAAGTAAACAATTTCATTTTAAAAGTTGAAACATGAAATTATGAATGCATGAATTACATGACATACAACTTAACATGTTGGGAAAGATCCAAAGCATTAACATAAATAATCTATCCTACTTTGTGGCATCCAATAAATGTGGTGTGACTGACAAGGAACACCACACATATTGATGTTGACTGAAATGATCAACAACTCTGAGAAATCACAAGCATTAACATAAACAATCTATCCTTAACCCAAGGAAAAGAAAGAATCTAGAGCTTAGTGCAATGTGGCTCTACTTATGTCCAAGACCTAAGAGAGAGAGAATAAATCCACTAAGGTATAGAGTGTGAACCTTATACTAGGGAAGCAGGTTCAAGTCATCTAGAAGGAGATGAGAGGTTGGATTTGATTTGAATCTCAGGGAGAGATTCCACTAGGGGGTTGAATTATTTCAATTTTGGTTGGGTTTAGATTTTTAGATGAACCCTGTTTGTTGTTGTAGTAGGAGCCATGGAGGCTAAGACCTAGCTCAGATTTACCAATCCGAAGGGGTAGTCTACTAAACACATAGTAGAAATAGCGAGCCAAAGGGAAAATTCTTTTCAGTATACAACAGCTGTATTAGGAAGAAAGTGTAGTAGACTTACATCCTCCAAGTAAGGACCAGTTGCTATGGTAATCTATTAGGCATATTGAACAACCTAGGGGACTATTGAGTGAATGCCACTAGGGGAGATCTCTCAAAAGAGTCAAGATTGATTTTATTTTTATTTTTTGCTGTTGATTATGATGGATCCCATAGGTTTGCGATGAAGCGCATCGTAGAGGCCATGAAAGCCTAGACCTACTCATTTATCAATTCAAAGGGAGTAGTCTACCACAAGTAGGACTATCAACCAAGGAGAAATGTCTTTTGGTATACAATTCAAGAAGAAAGCAGGGGACTCACATCTTCTAAAAATAAGAATCACAGGGTGATTATTGCTTGGGCAACAAATCAGACTAGAGGACTATTGAGTGAATACCACTGGGGGACTTAAATCAGCTCAAGAATAGTCAAGAGAGATTTTATTTTTAATTTCTTTTGATGGATTCCATTGGTTGGCGATGGATCACACTGAGAAGGAGCATATATGAAGCCTGGACCTATCTTAGATTTATTGAACCAAAGGGAGAGCTTCCGGATGGAACTATCCGACCAAAGGAGTGCCTTTCAGTTTGCAATGATCAATTGAAGGAAAGAAAGATCAAGGACTCACATCTTCTATTAGAAAAGATCACTGGGGTGATCAGTTACTTTGGGCAACAAATCAAACCTGACTTGAGGCTGCTCGTTGGTTTGCGACAATCATGCTAGAAAGAATGTGTCATGGTCTTATATCTTTCAAAGCGGAATGAGTAACCTGTTTGTGGCAAAATAGATTGAACTCGACTTAAAGGCGACTACAGAGTGAGTACCGACCTGGGAATTTATCTCAACTTAGGTAGTCATGCAATTTCTATAGGGAGTTCTGCTGACACTGCCCTAAAGATAGGATGCCTGCTTGGGAGAAGGGATCCTTTAGGGGCTTGAATCCTAATCCACAAGTGAATTAATTTTTATTTATTTTAGTTGTTTATTTGATCATGGACCCTATTAGTTTGTGAATGATCAAACTAAGAAGAAGCTTATATCAGCCTAGACCTATATATTTACTGAACCAAGGGAAAATTCTGTGCATCCGCTGAATAGATTTTCCAACCATAGGGGTGGTTATTAGGAAAGGGAAACTGCCCAATCCAAAAGTAACTCGGGTAGTGTCTAAATGGGGTCGCAAAAGATATGATCCAAATAGAGTGCCCACAGGGGATGGGGCCGGTAAGGGCTTAATCCAACACCCTGGAGAAAATGACATGGCTAGTCATATATTAAATAGGTATTCAGTGTCCAACTTAAGGAGAAAGCATGGGGACTCATATCTGCCAAGAGTGGTGTACTCACTAGGTGAGTTGCTATCAGCATAGCGAACATCAACCAACCTAAGGTGCCCAGGTTTGCAACAATCAACAAAAGAAAGCTGGGACTCATACTCTTATAGTGGAATTGATGCGGATAATCTTGCTTGTTGGTGCTATCCGACTAGGCTTCTTGAGAGAATGTCACTGGGACTTATATCGACTCAAAAGTCAATAGGAAGGAACCTCTGGGACTTATCCTAAGCCTCAAATATACTCAACCTAGTTAGAATATGATGGCTAGTTCAAGAATAAAGCACGGGTACTCACATCTTCTTAAGCAAAGTCAATCATGAGGTAGCTTCTTGCGTGAAACATACCATACTAAGGCACTCTTTGGTTTTGCAATGATCAAGTTAGGAAGAAAGCCGGGGACTCACATCCTCCAACAAATGACCAGGGGTGACATACTAGCAGTAGCATGGGCGACCTAGAGCATCTAATGAGAGGTGCCAAGGGGCTTGCTCCACATTAATAGAAGATAAAGATTTGTGTTTGTTGTTATGCATGTGTTAAAGGAATAGGGCCTCAGGGGACTCTTACACCTACCTTAAAACACGGGAATTGATGAAATGATGGGATGGCAGAATTCCACTAAGAAAGGATGCCTTGGGTTCTCTCTAACTCAGTTATGCTAATCAAAATAGGATGCCTCTCGGGTTCTCTCACACTTATTCTAAAGCATCAGAAGATTGGATCTGTGTTGTGAAAGAGGGATAGGATGCCACTGAGGACTCTTACACTACCTAACACATTGGTCAAGAGAAACAAACAACACTTGAAAGAGAAGATTTGATGAATGGAATCATTTTATTCTTTTATTAATGATTATTTTCAAACATGATTTATTTCATGGGTAATATTTCTTTAGATAGAGCCCATTAATTGGAAGCATCGTGTTCCCCTTATAATCAATAAGTGATAAGATCCTCCTTGGTAGGCCTTCTCTATGACATAGGGGCCTTCCCAAGTGGGTTCAAACTTGCCTCCCATCTTTTGATGGGCAATATTGGTCTCCTTAGGACTAACACAAGTTCTCCCTGGAAAGACCTAGGGACCACTTGTTGTGAGCTTGAATCATTTTGGCCTTGTACAACTTCGAGGTTTTGGCATGTAGACTCTCCTCCAAACCTTGAGCTCTTCTAACACTTTGCATTATGCTCTATAGTGATCTTGTTACCCAATGCTATCCTTAGTGATGGAGTTGAACTTCTAAGGAAGAATGACTTTGGACCCATACACTAAGGAAAATGGGTAGGAGTTGAGTTGGTATGTGGTGTGGTAGGCCCAAGGCTTCAACCACTACTCATTCCTTTGTCATTTTGTTATCATCAAGAGTCTTCTTTGGTATCGGATGAGAGTTTTGTTGAATGCTTACTAAACCATTAGCTCTAGGGTAGTAGATGGTGGAGTATCTCCAATCTATATGTATCTTAGCAAAGCTATTGATCTTCATGCTTTTGAATGCAATACCATTATCGATATAATTCGAGGCACCCGAACCTATATATGATATGGTTCTAAAAAAAAGCACATGGTGAGCTGTGACCTCTCAGTGGGATGGCTTCACTTGGAAAAGTAGTATTGGTAGGTAAGATGAATCGATGCCCTTGGAAGAAGGATCGATCGGACTACAATGTCGTACCCAACACTCAAATGGCCATGAAGCCAAAGTAGGGTGTAGAATGTTGGGTGGTTGGTGGAGGACCACACGTGACGATGGCATCTCTAGCTACATCCATGCAAATGTGATCATAGAAGGCCAATAGTATCAAGTCTTTTTGATCTTCATCTTCATCTTGGACAGATTGATGTGCTCCACATAGACTGAGTGTACCGATTTATGCCATGGGCTTCATGTTTGTCTAAATAATGTAACCACATTTGGTCAAAGGATCGGGGTGTGCCATCAACAAGAGCATAGGAAAGAGCTCTGTTTCACGATGGGCTTGTGATTTTCTTGAGGTAGTTTCGGTGTTCAAGTAATCTATGAATGGTTGCCTCCAAGCTCCTTGTCCATTTTGGCAGCAACCTCAAGAGAAAGTCTCTCGATGAGTTTTCAATAAGGGATAAGACTTGTCTATTTTGGACCCTTATTGAAATGGACTCATCTTTACATGCCAATTCTTTGGCAAGTTTGGCCAAGCATCTCTACTACGTTCTCTTTCTGGGAACCTTGTAGATGGTGACTTCAAAATCTAGGCCAATAACTTCATGGTATACTCATAGTAATGAAAGCTTGGGTTTGAGGACTGTAGGACCGAATGTTGATGCTCGGTTGATGGCTAACTAAATTGACCAATCAAAGCCTCATACTCGACTTCATTGTTGGTGTAGGGGTTGGAAAGATAGTATGAGAATCTCATCACATCTGTTTGGAGTTAGAAGAACTATTCCTACCCGCCTTTCTGGGAGAATAGATCTGGTGCTTCACCTTTAAGAAAAGAAGCACCATCAAAATACATCTCCCATCGAGGTTCTGGCCTCCCTAAGTTCATGATTTGTTCATCGAGATCATCACTAAGGAGAATCGCGGGAAGTGGGTGTCTTTGCTAAGAAATGCTAGTGCTTGTCCTTTTATGGAGGGCAAATGTGATATCAAACTATGAGAGTATCATGGACCAATGAGCAAACATCCAAGTGTTGTTGTGTCATGAGATACTGATTGGATTGGTTGAGATCAAGTTCACCTTATGAAAAAGCATGCAGTATCATAGCTTTTGAGATGCAAAGATCAAAGCTAAGCAATGTTTCTCAATAGATGGATAGTTTGCTTTGAGATTAGACAATGGTGAGGTAGTAGAGTGCACTTTCCTTCCCTCGTCATTGGCTTGGGAGCCAGCAAGAGTCATCAATGCAGTGTAAAGGATCATGGCTTTGCCGGATAGGGCTAGAACTAGCTTCACCAAGTACTCTTTGATGTCTTGAATGCATGTTGCACTTATCATCCCACTTGAACTTGGCATCCTTTTTTGACAAGTGTTGAGAATGCATCTCCCGATAGGTTTGAGATAAAGCATCTTAGATATGAATCCTTGAAAGGATCGAGTTGAGTTAAACTCTTAGGAGGTGGCATTTCTAAGATAGCTTTAATCTTTTAGGATCTATTTCTATTTCTGTCGAACAAACCCAAGGAATTTCCGAAGTGACTCGAATGCACACTTCAGGGGATTCATTTTGAGGTTATATTATCTTAATCGTTTGAAAACTACTCTCAAGTCAAAGAGGTGGTCTTCCTTTTCTTTGCTCTTGACTAGATCATCAACATAGCACTCAACGATGATGGATGAGTTCATTGAAGATCTGAGTCATGGCCTTGTATGACCAGCATTTTTAAGGGAAAGGCATGACCCTATAATGAAGATTTTGATTGGGTTTGAAAAGCGGTGTTTCTTTCATCTTGAGACATCTTGATTTGGTTATAGCGGATGACCCATCCATGAAAGAAGACATGAGATGAGGCAATGTCCACCATTAACTAGTATAGGAAGAGGACACTCATCCTTAGTACATGCCTTATTTAAGTCCCTAAAATTGACATAAATGAATTTGGCTATTCTTCTTCTTAACTAGGATGACACTAGCTAACCAGGTAGGATATTTTTCTTCCCTGATGAAACCAGCATCGATCAATTTCTTGACTTCAGAAATGACATGTTCAATTTCTAATCGCATGCATCTAGGAGCTTGCTTAATAGGGGTAACATTAGGGTCTATTGCTAGCTTGTGGACTATAACATCAGGAGATAATCTGGGCATTTCTTCATAACTCCATGTAAAATCTTTAAACTCAATAACTAAGTCATTGGTTTCTTCTTCATTCATGCGATGTATGTCATGGATTTTCTTCTTCTATCAGAGGTTGATTTCTTTAAGCTTGTCTGTTGAATGAATCTCCTCTTCAAATTAGGCGGTGCCTCTTTGACTTGGAGATCATCTATCATCGAAGTTTCTAAACACACATTCTCATAAGAGTTGGGGATGTGTGAGAAGAACCTATCAGATTCCAAATGGTTGGTAACAACTAGGCAATAATCTTCATCATCAACTGGACCCATTATATCAAATCCTAGTCCTACTCTTGATTGTGTTTCCCTTTCTGTATTGCTCCATAGCTTTTCAAAGTATTCTAACATGTGCTTGGACCATGTGTAAGGAACTAAACCTTTTTTGTATAAGATTTTGAACACAAGGCGAGTAAAAGTCAAAAGGTAATTCCATTAATTCTTTAAAGTATCTTCCTCAAGTCTACATCAACTCGGACTTGAGGATGATGATAAAAGAACCTCTTACTTCATGTCACTTTGGAAGACTTAGGGACTTCCTTAACTACTAAACCTTCAACTTTGAGATGTAAGTGAGGTAAGAGCTAAGGTTCCCAACTGCACCTAATAGTTTCACATAAACTAGATTGAATACTTTGCTTTGCTTGGAGGCAGGTCTTCATCTCGGATCAAAGTCACCTCAATGGAACCCGAGAGGGGTTGGGTATACTAATCACATTAGACTCATCCTCCAGCTAGATTCCAAGTCTATGTGAATAGTAGGGTACTCTATGAACTGAACACACCTTGGCGAAGGCCAACTAGGGGTCTCCACCTCACGCCTCTCTACTCTGCCTCTACGGTGGAGGTTGAGCCATTCTACCCACATGTCCATATGATGGAATGAGCTGTGGGTGGAATGTGAGATGCAGATCTATTTCTTCTTCAATTCCCCTTTCATGCTCACTTGGACTTTTCTTTTTCTTTTCAATTTCATTTATCATTTCTTTTGCTTCATTTTTTTTTTTTGCATTTGCATTTGAATTTTGTCCAAGTTCACAAGAAAGGGTGTTTTGAGGAAGATAGTAGGTTGCATCCTCATAAATCTCAACCTCTCTAACTGAAAATGGCTTTTCATCCCCATTGACCCGGTACTCAATTCCATCTTTTTTGAACTTGATGCACGATGAAGGAGGATGGAATGATCTTGTTCATGTATCCAAGGTACCAAGCAAAAGTGAATGAAGTATTCAAATCAATGATGTAGAACTTGGCTTCAGTCTTCAGTCAGATCTCCAAGTAACACTATAGAACCTAAAGCTCACCTTGATCATTGAATCCTCTCAACATCATCCTATCTCCTCAGTAGAGATGTCGATCTTCAAATAGGCAAGGGTCTTTAGACTCATAATGTTTACATGCACTAAATGAGAACCACAGTGAGTGCGAATTTGTCCATGTCATTTGTGATGTAGGGGATGGTTGTGCTCCAAGTCCCTAGTAGAAGGTCTTCATCGTGAAGGTGATCCCTTGAGCTTCTTTTGCATAATGTGCTTCCTCACCTATATAGCGGTGAGCTAAGCATATTTTAGGATCAAAGGCCTTGATTAGTGATTCCCTCATCTCTTTGGATAAGACAAGGGCATCATATATGCTTAGCTTAGATGGAACTTTCTTAGATGAGAAAGGACATTGTAGTCCACCTTGGTCTCTTCACAAGCATATCCAAGGGTGGAGCATCTTGGAAGGGCTTCTTGATCTTGTACCAATGACTTGTTTCCCTCTCTTGAGGTGCTACTAGGAGGTAGAACCACTTGAGGTTGACTTGATCTCTTGAGGCAAGGTGGTGTGGTTACACTTTAGGCTCACCTACTAGCTTTCCTATGGGACTCTAGTCGGATGATTCCAAGTCTATCTCAAGAGGTGAACAGTATTGAGTTGGAAAGTCCAACTCGAATCAAAAGAGGAGATATTATTATAGTTAATTAGACTTGAAGAGTTATCATTAGGAATAGAAGACAACTCATCATAAGAGACACATGTAATTCAAATCGCTTTATTCTTCAATTTCTTGGAAGTATTTGGAGGTACAAAGTAGAAGTCAAGTAGAGTGAGGAGTAAGGGATTTGATGCCCTTATCTGATACAGAGTTCTACTAGAAGAAGAAAAAGCTGAAATGGAAGAAGTCAGGTGTGGAAGTTTCAACTAAGAGGCTGGAGTCTGACAGGTCGGTGGCTATGCTAAGGCTCCAGGGACACATCTTCTTCTTGGCGAGCTCCCACTAGAGTTGGCACTTGCTTGCAAACCTTCCTTGGTGTTGGAGGTTTGAGGCTCGAGCACACGGAGCTTCTTGATCTTAGATTATTTTCTTAGAGGTTTTAGACAAAGAAATGTCCCAACCTTCTTTGGTTTTGGTAGGATCACTTGTATCCCCAAGGATTACCTAATGGAACTGAAGGTTGTTCCAAGGTATTCCTTTGGGATAACTACAACACCTCTTGAAACTATGTTCAAGCATCCTTGAATGTGAAGCAATCCTCCAAAATGTGGCTAGCATATGGTGGTAAGGGAAAAGTTTGGATCATGACTTTTGCCTACTTCCTCGTCTCCTAGGCTTCGGGTAGCTGAAAATCATTCTTTAAGAGATTCTTAAAGATTTTCGATTACCTCCCTCTTAAAGAATAAGGTTTGTTTAACTTATCTAAAGAGTAGGTGGACCATAGCTACGGTGGTATACATGTCCTACTTTGTGGTATGGGCGGCGGTTATCTTGTGGAGGGTGGAGGTATGGTTGCCTCGGTGGTGGCAAAGGAGGTGGAGGCTAGGTCATGGTCTCGGGCCGATCTCTAGTTGGCTTCTTCCCAATCAACTACTTGCTCAGTTTCTTTCATAGACCTTTTTGGGATTTTTGCTTGCAATCTTGAAAAGGCAACTGGCCTCTCCTTGTATAGCCTTGTTGATTAGCTTCTCAAATGTCTTGATGGTGAAGCCCTTAAGCATGAAGCATGGAAAATCTTGAGAATATTTTGCGGTTCACACTTCACTTTCGGGTTATGCCATCGAGAGAATATAATCAAAGTGACTCCGAGTCTTTGGCTATGAGATCACCTACAATAACCCTTTGAGCTCCAAAAATCTCTTGATGAAGAGTTGCTCTAACTCAAATGTCTTTATTGAACTATTGGATTTACATACCAATCAAAAATATACTAGGCTAAAAAAGCAAAGAGTAAGCATCGTTACCACTTACATTGTGGCCCAGTGAGCTATATGCGCCTTGGTTCCCCGCATCAAAGCTTTTGAAGGAAGGAGGCATGAAACCCTTGGGATATTGGATAGCATCAAATTCTCTGGGTAGGGTCTACCCTTTGGAAGATGATCCTCCCCGGGCTTGAGCCAAAGCTTCCTTCACTTGCTCAACCATGGATTTTAGATCTTTTTCATGTATGGAGGTACTTTCCACTACCTTCCTATATATTAGTGCTACCTCAGGAGGAGTCTTAAATAGTCTAAGACATGCACTACTTGGTGACATTGTACTAGGATGGGAGGATGTTTAAAAGGCTTGTTCGCAACAAGTTACAATTGATGTGCCATCTATCAATCGCTTGTCTACGCGATGTAAAGTGATGGGATGATTACGGTGTCTCCTTGATCAACCTCATCACCTTCCATGGCTTGCTCCCAGAAGAGAACCTCTAGTAACCATGCATACTCCTTGAATCCCCATCAAGTCATCTTCATTGGGATCAAGTGACACTTTCTTCATCGGACCAGCATACCTGATCTCCTTCTTCTCCATAAAATAGTGTGCAACTATCTCAAAAGGATCAATCTTCTAGGTACAAATAGTTTGGGCAGTGTGATCGTATCATGCAGAGAGGCACTGCCTCACTGGTTGGGAGTCAATCACATGTGACTCACTAGAATGATACTCTTGGCTAGTAATAGGGGTAACAATCCTAGGATGATCCTACCATTCTTTGAACTATCATTTGGAATATCCTCATGATCACCATCTCCATCACCTATGGGTGAGTTGGTGAAGGAATGACCACGATGCTGGGGTTACCACTCCTTTCGCACCACCACTAGGGCAGAAGGTCAAGGGAGCCGACCCTATGGGTGGTGTGAGAGTAGGATCCCTTGGCATAGCGGATCACCAGTATATTTTTCCCGATGCGGCCTTCATGGCCTTAGATGGAATGGGAGATGTTGAAACACCTGGCGATGGTGGATGGCGGGGTAGAAGCGGTGGGGTGGAGACACCACCGACTCTCTATGTACATGCTCTGTGGCTGGTCCCATGAGGAGAATACTATGTATGGTGGATGCGGTAAACATGGAAAAACCAAAGCGGCATGGTGAACCTCCATTGCTCTCTAGTAATGTGTGATGTATGGGCCTCAGGCCCTCTCACGAATCTACCTCCCCACACTATGGGGATAGATCAAGATTGAACTAGGTCAGACTCATCCGGATGCTCACACCTACGTAGAGATAGAGCAGGGTACGTCGACCTCCTACTCAGAAACTGCTATAGTGCACCTAGAGGAGGTGATGAGCGAATCCTCACGGCATCCTCTGTTTGATCGAGGAGAGGGTAGTTTTTCCATAACCGAGTGGTGATCATGGGAGACTCATCCATGGGAGCTGCCTCTAGCTCTCACAGCACGAGTGTGGAATGGTTTGACCATATGGTTCTTGTTCTATGCACTGTAGGGGCGGGATGAGAGGAGTCGTAGACCCATACTCAAATGTGGGGAGGCAAGCCAAACGGGAGCCTTACCAGGAGGTACAGAGATGGTAGGGGTGCTAGCACTCGGGCAACATGTGCACACTAGGTGACTGACTAGAACTGGCTGTCTGCTAAATAGTTAAGTCTTGGTCGCCACGCTTTCCTCTTTAGTGAGGTCAGAATGGTAAATCTCGATGATGGCTTTTGCGACCACCTTTCCTGGATTGGGGGGGCCCTCACAAGTGATCCAGGCCCCTCAAATCGGTGGATCAAGTGGGTATGGTCAGAGGGAAGTCTGATAAAGCTAGATCCATCTTGAGGGAAGTAAGAACAAATTTAGAACTGCCATTTCCATAGAGCGAAGTAAATTTTACTTGTAACTAAAATCTGCAATGAGAAATGAACTTATCATTTCTATCTCCATAGATTTTTTGAATTTTGAAAATTTGAACCAACATCCAACAACTTGGAAGTGTTAAGTGGGGTACAAATGAATTTAGAAAGATTGATTGAAAGAGGAATTTGAATATGAATCCAAACTTCAACAAATTTAGGTATGTTGAAATATGGGTTCAAAATTTTGATAGGATGCTTCCATAGGTTCATTTATGTTTTGAATTTGAATTTTGATTTTGAGGACCCTTTCCTTTAACAAATTTGGGTATGTTAAAGTAAGGGTCAAATTGATTTTGTTTTTGATTATTTTGGAATTTTACTTACTTAGCAAATTTAGGTATGCTAAGTGAAGTAAAATGATTTTCTTTTTTGAATGTTTTGTTTTGATTTTGGAAAATTTTGGAATTCTTACTTAGCAAATTTAGGTATGCTAAGTGAAGAATCAAGTTTTGTTTGATTTTTGAAATTAGGATTCTTTAGCAAATTTAGGTATGCTAAGAAAATCTTAAGTATTTCATTTTAGTTTGATGTTTTGATTTTTTGAAAAGGGTAGGATCCTTACCAAATTTGGTATGCGAAGGAAATCCTAAGTGTTTTATTTTTTTTATGTGATTGAAAGTGGAGATTCAACTTTAGCAAATTTGGTATGGTAAAGATGAAGTCCCACTTGGTTTTATGAAATGGAAATTTCACTTAGCAAATTTGAGTATGCTAAATGAAATTCAAATGGTGTGTTTAAAATTTTGATTTGTTTGGTTTTGAAAATGGAAACTTCTCTTAGCAAATTTGGTATGCTAAGGGAATAAGTTCCAAAAGGTGTTTGAAAATTTTTTTTTTGAGTTTGGAAACTTTACTTAGCAAATTTGAGTATGCTAGGTGAAGTTCCAAAATATGTTTTGAAAATTTTTTTTTTTTAAATTTTGGAGAAACTTTACTTAACAAATTTGGGTATGTTAAATGAAGTTCCAAATGTGTTTGAAAATTTGAAATATGATTTTGATTTTTATTTTGGATTTGGAAACTTCACTTAACAAATTTGGGTATGTTAAAGTTCCAAATGTTTTGAAAATTTTGAAATATGATTGTTGATTTTGATTTTGGATTTGGAAACTTCACTTAGCAAATTTGAGTGATGCTAAATGAAGTTCCAAATATGTTTTGAAAATTTTTTGAATTTTTTTTGGAAACTTTACTTAATTTGGTATGTTAAGGAGTTCCAAATGTGTTTGAAAATTTTGAAAAATGATTGTTGATTTTGGTTTTGGATTTCACTTAACAAATTTGATTGTTAAATGAAATTCCAAATGTATGTTTGAAAATTTTTGTTGGGTTTTGAATTTGGAGACTTCACTTAACAAATTTGGGTATGTTAAATGAAGTTTCAAATGTGTTTGAAAAATTTTGAATTTTTGGATTTGGAGACTTCACTTAACAAATTTGGGTATGGTAAGTGAAGTTCAAATGTGTTTGAAATTTTTTTAAATATAATTGATTTTTTATTTTGGATTTGGAAACTTCACTTAGCAAATTTGATTATGCTAAAGAAAATTCAAATATGTTTAAAATTATTTTGAAATATGATTGATTTTGATTTTGATTTGGAAACTTCTTAACAAATTTATGTTAAGTGAATTTTAAATGATGTTTTGAAATTTTTTTTGAAATTTTGGATTTGGAAACTTCTCTTAACAAATTTGGATATGTTAAAGGATTCCAAATGTGTTTGAAAATTTTGAAATATGATTGTTGATTTTGATTTTGAAAAGAGGACTTCCATTCAATAAAATTTAGTGTAGAATGGAGATCAATTTTATTTTGATGAAATTTTTTTGTGTGATTGTTGCTTTTGAAAGGAATTCCAATTTAAAAATATGTGAAATGTTAAGTAATTTCTAAATGATATTTTATTTTAGTTGGAATGAAATCTTCATAATAAATTTAAGTATATTAAATGAAGATGTTCATATGTGCTTTTGAAAAATTTAATTTTGTTTACATGAACTTTCATTCAATAAGTGAGTGTATTGAATAGAAAAAATTCATGTTTTGAAAATTTTATGATTATGATTATGATTTTTTGAAAACATGATTGTTCATTTTATCAAAAATGAAATCTTCATCAAAGTGAATTGAAAGAAGATGTTCATTTGTGCTTTTGGAAAATATTATTAGTTTTATTTTGAAAATCTACATATAACAATTATGAATTGTTAAATGAGGTGACAAAATTTTATGAAAAATATTTTATTAAGTGCATTTTGAAAAGGTGCTTTTGAAAAAGCAAAGTTCTTTATGGAAGATTTATTTATTTTAGGATGAACCTTTCCTTATCATGAAAATGATAAGGAGGAAGTCTTAAAGATGTTTCTTTTTATTTTAGATCTTTTCATTTTACCCATTGGAGGAACCCAATGGGGGGTTTTAAGACCAACAAGGAATGCAGTAAAACATAAAGATGTTGGCTAACTTAACTCAAGAATAAAATGAGCTAAGTGCCAACGGAAAGAAGGATCTTGGATTCATACCAAAGTACAAACCACTATCATACTCAAGACAATGATCATTTACCAAAGATGGAGAGAGGAACCATCCCAAGAGTCAGAAAAAATTTGTTGGTGAATTCCTTAGAATTGCCTTTCAAATCAGGGAGAAAAGAAAGAAGACCTTATAGAAATTCATCTTTAGGATGCGTCATGAGATATACTTATTGGTGATGAGTACATCATCAAAAAAATAGTGTACTATCTCAGAAGAATCACTACCCTTTAATGGACCAATCACCTCAATAAGGACTCAAGGATGATGGGTGCATATGTACCAGAGATTCTTCCCTACTTTACATGGAAAAGTAAAGCGAGTTTATTTTAAAGTTCATTAAGTTCCCTAGGGGCAAGCCCCATAGTTAATTACATCCTAAGGGGAGATCCCGAAAACTCTCGATTAAGGTAAATGATCATTGTTGAAGATTTCAATAGGAAGGACTATCAATCGATTGGTTTATGTTTTGAAGATCAAATGGGATTGATCAAAGGGGAGTTATTATCGAAGCAAAATGGGAAGATAAGTAGAAGATGCTAGGAAACCTGGCGTGCATCTCAAACTATCCTATATTGTTGGGCTTTACATTTTGAAATTGATTTAGTTTGTTTGAGTTATTTTTCATTAGAAATTTAGGACTTAAGATTCTTAACACAAGATTAAGAAATGCCTAAGAGGTGAGGAATTATGCTTATGGACAAAGGAGAAGCAACATCGAACCTAAATCTAGGGAGCTTTGCAGGGGATGAAAACATAATAAAAGGAAAAATGGGTAATTGGTTTGCCTCCACAAGAGGGACAAACCACCCACACTTGGACTTACAACCACGGGGTGCCACCAACTAACTCCTCCTGATTTTAAATACATGTAGGCAAGTCTTTATGCTCATGCAGGATAGCTAGGCTATTTTAATTTAGAAAGAGACTGAGTCCTTAGACTCACTCCCTAAAGAGACTAGATCATGTAAAGGGACATGCTTCAAATGACCTAAATCTAATGCATTTCAAATTCTATTTTATTTTCATTTTGGAAAATCATTTTGACAGGCTAATAATAGATGACTAATGAAATCAGATTATTGGCCAAAATCTGAGAAGGAGGAGGTGAGTTTCCACCATGGCTCTCAAAGGTCAAGTGGGTTCTCAGCAAGGTGGAAGCCCTCAATCAAGAGTGAAATAAGATGCATTTGTGCATGATATTATAAAGAAATGCTCATCCACTAAGGGGTTGCTAATTCTTTTATCTTGATTTTAATCCTAAGCTTTAGGTGAGGTTATGAGTTGTTTAATTTTTTATTTGTTAAGTTGGGTAAAAGATTTATTTTTCTAAAGAGCCTAATCCACATCCAAGCCATACATAAGCAAGGAAGAAACTAGGAAAATCATGCCACTTAATGCAAAAGCTAAACAAATCAATCAATTTATAAAATAATCAAAAAGAATAAATGGTTGTGGTGGGCACCACCGCACAAACCCGAAAATATCAAATATGGGTAGCCGAGCTCTACCCTTATACAACCCGAATTATAAATGAATATTACATTTAAGCTAATGAATTCAATGTTATGGGGGTATTCAAGCTTTATTCTTCTTTCTTCTTTTCTTTTCTTTCTTCTTTTCTTTCTTTGGATGGTTGGATGGTAGATGCTCCAAGGCTTCACATGGTGCATAAGATAGGATCTTATGACCAATGTTCATCCTAATCCCCATAACAAATCATTCCAAAATTCTAAATATACAAATTTTACATGAAAAGGAAATCTAACTAACACACAAAATAAAGGTTAGCTAAATCACCAAATCCCAAGCATGTATATTGGACTTATCACCACATGGGTGACTAAGTCCACGCCTATGGATTATGCTTAGGGTATAAAACACCAAGCAAAAGCATTTATATTTTTTATTTATGATAACCCTTATAATCCCCAAAAGAATAGTTACACTAAGCAAGTCCTACCATTCATTCTATGAGCATACACCCTAACATCAGTCTAAAACATATATCACAAAATAAAACATAACATCAAACCATGCACTGACCTAACCTAAGGCTAGAAGTGGTGACTTAGGCTAATGTGTGTGTGCTTTGAAGGTTTGTGTGGTATGCTTAGCTTAGGACTTTAGGTTCAAATTTTCTAAGTGTGAAGAACATGTTCAACTTAGAGGAGGGTTTCATTTAAGTTGTTTAAGTATTTTGGTTATTTTATTTCATGTTTTAATTTGGTTTAAGTGAAACTACAATTAATTACTAAGTTATGAGAGAGGGAAGAGAAGAGAACTTCTCTTTCCTTCAACTAAGTAATTTTCTAAAGTAGTTCATTTTAGTTTCATTTAGGTGAATGTTTTGATTACATCTTTTAATTAATCCTAAGTTTAGATAAACTCTAAACAAACCTATTCAAAAGAAAGGCATTTTAAGATTAAATAAAATGAATCAAAATTCACATAACACATTACTTCATTTCTTTCCCAACATATATAACATGCATATGGATGGACCTAAGCATATATATACAAATGAGTAGTTAACACACTTTATGATGCATGCTAAGTAATCCATTTAAGAAAATTTAGAAGTTGAATATGCATGATTTATCTTAAGTAGAAAGGTTTTCCTTATCCAAAATTTCACATACACACATGAAAGTAAGAAAGGCATAAGTGAGTACAACGACATTGTTAACTAGAGGTGTAAGGTACAAGACCTACTTAGGGCTACTTAAAGCCTCACAACCTCGGGGTTGTCCAGACTAATATACCACTTTCCTTAAATACAAACATGCATATAAAAGAAATGAAATAGAAAAGAAAATGCAAAAGTTGTTTAATAGATTTGTTTTATTTATGCAATTTACACATACAAGTATAGGTAAACTTTCTTAAGTGATAACATAAAGATGAATAGTGTATGGAACTAAGTAAGTGTTGGGTTCTTTTCAAATGAACCCTATACTTTACTAACTCCTATTCAAAACTATACCAACATAAGAAGAAAAGAAAACCTATACTAAACATGCCTTTATAATCCATCACATGTAAGCTTATAATTAAAGCATTAATATAACACTTTCAGATTTGATATTTCATTTATAAATTTTTAAAATATTTTGAATTTAGTAGTGATAATAGCCACTCATATTTTACTTTAGCCAACACATGCACATTTGACATAAAGTAAACAATTTCATTTTAAAATTTGAAACATGAAATTATGAATGCATGAATCACATGACATACAACTTAACATGTTGGGAAAGATCCAATGCAATGAAAGCATATAACAAACTCACCTTACTTAAATCCTAAAGACATTCTTATAGAATAAGAAAATTTAGAATAAATCAAAGTGGATTTCAAAATGATTTTTATTTAGTTTGAAGTTAAATTTAATTTTGAAAAGGTGAGATGAATTTGTTATTTCTAACCCATTACCACATGTGTTTTGTATTTTTGTTTAATTTTTAGATAATTAAATTCATTTTTAAGCATTGATTAGATTAATGTATGAATTAAGTAGCTTAATTAACCCTTACCTACACCACCTTAGAAAAATTAACTAAGTAATTATAAGCCAGTGAGATGACATAAAACCCACAAGGTATTTAAATTTGCAATGCACCTAATAATGAAAAGTCTTAATGCAATTTGACTAACAATTAAAAGTTAATTAAGCTAAAGGGTTTAGCTTAAGTAATTTCAAAACACCCTTTCATACTTATGAAAGGGGTTTTAATTTTCTTAATTAAACTTAGGCTATTAAATACCTAAGCTTCTACCCAAGGGAGATTATTTAAGTTATGGAACTTTTTAGAATTTTTGAAAATTGATTAAAGAGGTGATTAATGAGTTAACCCTTAATTAAGAGGGGATTAAGAAAAGAATAGGGGATTTAGGGAATAGCTTAGGGGAAATGCCCCAAAATTATTTCATAAACCTCTTACTTACTGGATCTGATCTTAATCAATCCTAATCATAGGGTAAATCCACTAATCATACCCTAATTACCCTTAATTACATGAAAGGGGTAATTAGAGAATGAAATAACAATTTTCCCAATTGAGCACTCAATAATTCTCAAGAAAATTAGGGGAGGAAGAAGTCATCCCCTAAAATGAACCCTAGAAATTTGAGATCAATTGATAACCTAATTAAAGGATAATTAGCTAATTAAGATTCTCAAAGAAACCCAAATTTAGAGAAAAGAGTATTCAAAATCCGTTGAAACCATTTTTAAAATATTCTAGATGAAATTATCTTTCCATAGCATTTTTTCTTTTATTTTTATGATTTTTCTATGAAGAGTAATGAAGTTTTGAAGTTCAATGGATTAATTAAGAATTAATTAGGCATTTAGCTAATCCCTACTTAATCCTCAGCTCATGGCGCTACGCGTGGAAGCAGCAATCGGTGCGCTTTACACGCGTCGTTCCATAAGGGTGTGACTTAAACGTCACATCCCAAATGGCGGTGACGACGCACATGCTAATATCCTCTGTCGTTCGATCAAAGATCGGACGGTTAAGGATTCACCCGCGATTTTAAAAGGATAATGTATTTACTAAACATACTAAATAATCTCAGCCATCCATCAAAATTGTGAGGATGGATGGCTGAGTTGAGCCGAGTTCTTCCCTAAGGATCAATGGAGACCGTCCATGATCTAAGGGGAGATCCGAGCCTGATTTAGCATGGAATCATACAAAAATTAACCCACACCATCTAAGCACAATTACAAACCCATGCAACAGTGGATTTCACATGCCATGAATATTTGTTTCACAAAGCTCCAACACCTCCGAAGCTAAGTGGACAGAAAATTCCATACCTCACCTGTGCTCGAGATCGATGAGGTAGCTTCGTCTTGTGGAGAGGAAGCCCTGTTGAAATTCTTAGGCCTTGGGATTGAGTGGATCAATGGGTAGACCAACACCACTTCACTTGGGCTTCGATTTTGATCCAAATGAGCTTTTCCTTGTTGTGGGAACTTCAATCAGAGCTTGGGAAAGTTCGACTTGATCCTCTGATGGAGTGTCCAAGAGATGGAGATCAAGTATGGAGGAAGTTGGCTAATGGATTGAGATCCCTTGTTTTGTGTTGTGCAAAATAAAGAATTAGGGAATTCAAATCCTATCTAAGAAGCTTGGGAATGTTTTGAGGTGGTTGCTCTGGGTTCCTAGGCTCCAATTGACAGTGAGTCCTTTAAAATTTCATTTAATTAGGGGGAGTATATCTCCCCTTATGGAAAGACACCGACACCTCCTTTTCCATTTTAATCCAATTGCTAAGATTGGAGAGGTTGTTTTGATGGTTTTGAGTGTGCACATGGTCAATTTGATCCCTTGAGTGGAATGCCAACCTCTCATATGCATCAAATTGAGCATAGGAGGGAATTTGAAAACTCAATTTCAAGCTATGTGGTCGGGTTTGGTCTATGGGCTAAATGGGTTCACCCAAACCCATTGGGTTGGGTGCACCACTCATCACTAAGTCCCCTTGAGCTTTTAGGAAAGTCTCAAGTGATTGTGAAGAGGGTATGACCAAAATACCCATGGGCTAAAAAATTTGTTCTATGGCCTATGGGTAAAATGGTTATTTTAATGTTTTTTTAATTAGATATGTTAGGTATGCATAGAAACTAGGTTTGGCCAAGTTTCATTGGATTTAGAATCTATTTGATAGGGTTTGGCTCATGTTGACCCATTTAGGTCAAAATGGGTCAACTTGACCAATGGGTCAAATTGGGTCAAACTAAGGGTTGGGTCAAGTTCATATGACTATTTGAAATATTTTGGTGGCTTTGGTTTGATTCAATTTGGTATATATTTAGTTTGGCTCATATGACTTCATTTAGGTCAAATGGGTCAAGTTGACCTATTTGACCCATTTGACCTATTTGAGGTAGGTCAAGGGTAGGTTTAGGTTAGGTTAGTTATATGGAGTGGATTGGTATCTTTATTTCCAATCAATTTGGTTAAGTTCAATTTTGGCTCAACATGACCCCTTTAGTCATGTCAGTCTAAGGTCAATTGTGCTAGGTTGGGTCTAGTTGGCCAATTGAGGGCTTTGGTCAAGTTTCACAAGTGATTTGGAATGGACTTGACCCATTGGTTTCAATCAATTTGGCTTAGATTAAGTTTTGACATATTTTGATCCTTTAGGTGAAAATGGGTCAACTTGGGTCAAGTGGGCCAATTGGGCTAGGTTAGTCTCAAATGTTGGCTTGGTCAAGTTTAAACATAGGTTATGAGTGAACTTAGATCAATGATTTGAATCAATTTGGCCTATGGTGGAATTTGACTATGTATTGTTTAATTTTAGGTTAAGTGTTGACTTGGTCAACCCTTAGGTTTGACTTGGTTTGACCCAATTTGATTAACTGATCATCTCATGATGATTGTTCATCATGATGAGAGGGATATATGAGTTTGGTTCAATCCAATTTGATTAGGATCAAAAGTTGGCTCATAAGGGTACTTTTAGGCCACTTTGGGTCAAGTGAGCCTAAGATGGTCAAATGACTTGGTCAAAGCTTGATTTGAAGTTGATTGATCTTGTATATGGACTTATGATTGAAATATAAATCCATTTACAAGAGGTTTGAAGTCAAATGGATTTTCATCCATTTGAAAATTTCATATATTCAAAGGAATAATAAGGTTTGATTTTTGATTTGAGTTTTGATTGTTTGATTGAGGTTTGGATTTATATATGAGCTCACTATTGTAGGGTTGATTGAACCATGAAAGAAAATCAAGAATTTATTATGAATTCTTTACAATAAATTTATAAAATGAATTTAATACTTTGAATACTAATCCTTAGAATTATATAAAGTTGAGTTCATTTATGTTTAATATAATTTCTTTTTAAAAAATTAAAATCATAGATTAATAAATCTAATATCATTTTTAAAAAATAATATAAATATAAGTATAATTATCATAATAAAATTATACGATACTATATAGCATTATAAAAGTTGTTCTTTGATATAAGTAATTCTTAACCCGAGGTAAATAGGAGTAAATAGGGTAGTAGAGTCCCCGAGATTATTCATACTAGAAGAAATAATATAAAGGAAGTCTGGACAGCTATAAAAAAAAAAGACACTCTTATTATTTAGACCAATATATATATATATATATATATATATATATATATATATATATATATATATATATATATATATATATATATATATATATATGTATATATCATTATTATTAATAAAGTATTTAATATTTAATATATAAATATATAAAAATTATATAATCTATATGTAAATGTTTTTTTATTTGTTACTTTAAGGTAGGGGTGTGCGTTAAAAAAAAATAATAAAAAAAAAGATAGGGGTGTGCGTTTGGTTGATTTGGATGGATTGGATGATAATTTTTTCAAATCAATTGATTTTGGATTCCTAAAAATATTGAATTAAACCTACCAAATAAAAAAAACCAAACAAACCAGTAATAATTTGGTTAAGTTATTTTGGTTTGATTTTGGATAAATCGAAGTTGGCTATATTTAAAAATTATTTGCATGATTTTTTATTGTATGATGAATAAGCAATAAGCAAAATAATATAAATATAATTAAAATATAATGAACTATTTAATGCGCTAAAAAAATATTTAAAACTAATTTTTACTTACCTGAACGATGTTTTGAACTTAGAAGTTAATGAAACCGTATTACTATATTATGAGACCAAAATATTTTAGAAAATTTGATAATGATCCTCTAAAAAAATACTTATTAAGTATTAAAAAATAAATAAAAATAAGTATATAATACATAAGCCTATTATACATAAATTAATAATATTGTATTATATATAATTATTTTGATTAATTTGGTTTCATCCAAAATTTTATTTAATTAATCGATCCAAAAACTAAAAATTAAAGTTTTTATTAATTAAAATTTAAATTTAAATTACTAAGTTCAAAATTGAATCAAATTATTCAAAAATTTTGATTCAATTTAATTTTTATTTTTTATTTTGATTAAAATCAAATAATACACACCCTACTTTAAGGTATTATTTACATTTCTTAATTTTTAAACTATAGATATTTATCAGGATGCAAGAAGCGAATGGTGGGAGGGTTTTGGTATCCACCCAACACCCCACTCATTCTGTGGGATGTATGACAATAAGGGCCTAACGCCATTTATCACCCACACGGTTCCCCCACTGATTTCCCCATCTAAGTAAGGCGCCTGGAGAGGATTCAACTCGACCGGGTTTTCGGCTTCCACCAACCGAAGCAAGAGACTGCAGCTTTGCTGCATCTAGACAAGATACGATCACACGCCGCTTCTTTCGCATTTGAGATTAACGGCCATGATCTTCAAGACAAAATGCCACGCGTGGTGATCTATCTCGCAAATGTAGTCTACTAGAATCGCCTTTCATGAGCTATTTAAATCCCAACTCTTATATGGGTTTTAACTTCATTTTTCTTACGCTTTTTGTTCTCTGATTGAAGGTAAAGTTACATCTCAGCTTATTTTATAGAAAGATTTTTTATATTGTGTTTGTCGAATGAGTGCTTCGCTGATTTTAAGTCAATGATTCGATCAGGGTTTACCATTGTTTATGAACCATGGCTGTGTTGTCTCTGATTTTGTTTTTTTAATTTTTTATATTAGTATCTTTGTAACATTTTGTAGTAGAACTTTTGATTTGGCTAAATGTTAGGGTTCAAATTAATCGAGTCCATCTAATTTGAGTTTAGTTTATGAGACTCACCGAGTCAATTTAGAAGTAAGGTGTTTAACTGCTTCTAAGCTGGATTAGCTGTGCTTAGGATCAATTCACTTGGATTGAGTTCTTCTTGGCATCAACCGTGGATTGATTTGGTTTATTATCTGCCTTTGGATTTGATATTTGATCCAACGGTTCTTGATTCTTGAGGGAATTAGTGGAATCCACGCGCTGCCTCCTGCTCGGTTTGATCCTAAGATTAGATCTGAGCCTTTGATAGAGGTTATTGTTCTGCTTTCTCAGAGGGATGAATCTTCGAGGAGAAGCTATCTTTAATCTTTCTTTGTTTGCTCCTTGACTATTCGAGGCCGAGAGGTGAGAGTGAGAGAAAGGGAAACCCTAGGGTTTCGGTGCCAAAGATGGCGGTTTCATGGTGAGAACCTGGAGCCGAGGAAGAGAAGAAGAGAGAAGAAGATAAGTTTGTGATAAAATTATTGATTACTCTGGTGATCTCTATTTATACTTTCTGTTTTTCCTTTCAGCTGATCAGCTATCATGCAGCTAACTACTTTCATACAATCTATCAATCTTGCCCGTTGATGAGAATCAACGTTATCTTATTTTACTCTTTCAGATGTTATCGAGCACCTATCCTTCTATTCTTTGGACAATTATTTCATATGGACTTACTTTCGACTCCGAGTGCTTGTTTTAGTTGCTTAATGCATTGTTATTTATGTATAGTTATGGTTCCATTTGTTTCAGTAGTATGGCTGTGGAGAATTCATGTTGCTATATTTGCCTTGTTGTTTGATATTATTAGAGCCTGAATTAGCACCTCCTCTGTATTTGCCTTCAGAAGTATTAGAATATCTGTTATTGCTCTCTTCTTTTGATGTTTAATTTGGGCTTATTATCTATCAGAATATATCATTCAATTTGTTCTGTAATATTATATTTGCCTTGTTTTCTTGGATATTATCAAGGCTTAAGTCCGGAATTAGCACCTCCCTGTTATTGCCTTCTGAGTTTTGGTAATAACCTATTCTTTATCTCATTTGGTTTTCTGTGATGTTTAATTTGGTTTTTCTGTATTTTCTGTAATAAATTGTTATTCTTGTAGTTTTATTCATTATCTATAATTAATTTATAATATTTAGAATATTTTAAGTTAATTTTATCATGAAAATATTAAATTTGAATTAAATTTATAAATTACATAGTAATTCTTTAATTGTGAATATTTGATTTAAAATTTAATTATAATATTTTTATTATAGAGAAATTTTAAAACCATTAAACAATAATAATAATAAAGTGTTAAAAACTAAATTATCTTAATTATCTCACTGACAGAAAACTCAAATGATAATTTATTAATAATTATAATTAAATTATAATATAAAAATAATTTAAAATTTTAGTTATGAAATATAAGAAATCAGAGTAATTAATTGTAAATATTAATTAAAAATAAAAAAAAGCTTAAAAAAGTGAATGGAATTCACGTTTTGAAGGAAACGTGATTTCACTTCACGTATTTCAGAAAACGTGATTTTAAATCACGTTTATGCTTCTATTTAAAACTTAGTTATACGGTGCTCCTTTTAAAAATTTAACCTTTTGATTTTTGTTTGAAACGAGTGTTTCTTCCCTGAGTTCATATTTTTCCAAGAAGATTCGTTTGGCTTTGGGGTTTACCATTAGTGCTATAGGGTTACTGTATATTTGTCCCATTTTATAGAATAACTTCTGATTTTGTGTGAAACGAGTGTTTCTTCCTCGAGTTTATGTTTCCAAGAAGATTCAATTAGCGCTCTAGGGTTTATCATTGTCTATTAATCATGGCCGTGCTATTTTTTGTTCTTATTTTCTCCATCTTGTCTCATTTGATGGAGCAAACTATGGTTGTTCTAGTCTTGCTCACATATACTTGAAAGATTTGTGTGTTCTGGCTTTATGGTGTTTTAAATGTACGTCTAAAGGGTCTTCTAACGGCATATTTGAATTTTTGTAAAAAATTTCGATTCTTTTCTGCTTTCTATGCTGAATTCTCTTATCCTTCCGTTGGTTCTGTCATAATTCATTTCTCCTCAGTAGTAGTCTTTATTCTCACCAACCTTTTGAAAACTTTCATAGGATGTCGAAGTACTGCATTGTTGAGTTTGATGGCTCTTCCAAAGGGAATCCTGGAGAAGGTGGTGCTGGAGCAGTGATACGCAATTCCAATGGAGATGTGGTGAATATTTATATAATTTCTAAGACATGGCATTGAAAGAAGGGGTCATGATATAATTTTTCGTAAAACTATTTTAGATTCCAATCATTTCTTTTCACCCATTTTGTTGAAGATTTTTCGTGCGAACAAGCCTTTGGGTTTGACTACCAATAATGCTCTGAATATGAGGGCTTGATTATGGGAGCTATAGAAATGGGCTACACAGATGTTCGTGCGAGGGGTGATTCAAAGCTTGTCTGTGAGCAGGTTAGGTATTTTAATTTGTTTGCTGTCGGCTATCAACAAAATTGATTCTTTTGAATAAAAACAGAAAGAATTCTTTTATTAAGGTAAGAAAAGGCTCCAAATTAACAGCAGTGTTTTTGCGAGGAATCTATATTTCTTTGCCAGTTTGTAATATTACCGGTAATTAGTGAGTATTGGCCGCCCCTGGTCTGGTTATTACTTCTTTGCTAACTGGTATGCTTTTGGTATGATAGAACTATGTTGGACCCTTCTTCTAATTAATCCTTCTAGTCAGGGACCGATCTGTTTAGTTATCACATTCAGCATCACGACTAAATATTTGTAGCTTGATCAGGATTCAACATGTACTGTTTTTAACTGGATAGTGGCAATTGCAGCTTACAGGAAATTGGAAAGTCCGAAGCAGTAACTTGTATGAACCTAACAGAAGGGCTCATGATCAGATCAGTGGGCTGGACAACTTTGATATTAGCCATGTTCCGATGGTAAAGCTTCAACTTGCTTCAAGTTTCATCTTTTTTTTTTAATCTTATGCATTGCTAATGTCTCGCATTCTTTTAGGAGTACAATACTGAAGCTGATGCAGAAGCAAACAAGGCAGCTTATAGTAGAAGTTAGTGGGTGCCTTCCTTGAGTCAGAAAGTTTTGGATCGGAGAAACCATGGAATGATGAAGGGTTATAATTTTTATAAAATTCGTCAGGATAGAAATTTTATTCAGATTTTATAAATGCAGGTGGCAAAGCTTTCAAGGAGTATTGACAGAGCGACAATAGCAGCAGCAGTCACTTGTTAATATAGCCCTCTATCCTATATATATTGTGTATGTGATTATAAGTTTATATATAGTGTGTGCTGATGAACCATATATTATCTTCTTCTCAGTGTCTTGAAAAATGTGTAATGTGGAAAAGTGAACTATGTAGTTGCTCTCTACTACTACTCCTATGATGCTATATTTGCAATATTAAGTAATTTGCTCTCTTGCTTTATGTTCTCGTTGATTTCTGGCTTTGTTATATTAAATATTAATTTGTGGTGGCTATAATTATCGTAAAAGAAAATATTTTAGTAGTTATTGGGCGTATTATATACATATATATATATTTTGAAATAATTGAATAGTGATTTTTTATAGTTATACTATTTTATAAGTTATTGGCTTATAATATTTTGAAATATTTAAGATTATAAAATCAGATTTTAATGATGATATTTTAAAAAATAATAATAGCTTATAATAGAAATAACTTTTGATCATTTCTAAAAATAGTTATGAATAAATTATCTCAAAATAGATCTTAAGTGAGTTTTAATTTTGAGGTCATTTCTTTTTTAAGTGAATGCATGGGTTTCTTGTGCTTCTATATTAGCATCATGAGAAATCTGATTTTTTTTTTGCTTTTATTTTACTTTTTAAAAACTAAATTTTCACTTCTTTCTAAAGTATTTTTAAAAATTAAATTTATCTTCCTTTGTGCAGGTCATATCAATACTGAAACTATGATAGGATATCTCAATTATGTCATTTATAATGAACATTTATGTGCTAGTAAGACTAGTTATGTGTCATAAAATGAACATACTTATGAATAATAGATTAGTTATGTAACCATTTTGATTTAGAGATAATAATTAAATTCAGGACAAGAGCCCAATTAATATATTGATGATTATGTTATAATGATAGACTATATTATGATTACAAATTAAGTATATATGAAAAATGTATAAATTATATTAAGCATTTATGATAATTACACTTCTATCTTATTAGAGATATTAAAAAAATATAATTAATTACAATAATTTATTATCCAAGTTCAAATAAAGGTATACAAGCACACAATTAACATATTTTTAAAATATTATTGATGATTAAAATATCAAGATCATCACCTTAACTTTGATAACTAATATTAACAAGTATGCATCACTTTCAAAAATAGTGCTATCATTAGCTCCTGTATATTTATAAGAGTTCTTACATATGAATATGAAATAACAAACTAAACCAATATTTTATTATAGCATGCATTTACAATACTTTTGCAATATAGTCAATATATTTCACAATTTATGCAACTCACATGATAAATTATGATATAACAAAAAAAATATAAACTAACATATGTAACAATAAATAACACCGCTTATTATATGAGCAATGAACATAATATAAAATGTATGGATATTCTTTATTATCCCTTGGATGCAATATTTTAGATCATGCAAATAAAGGAATGTATGACATTGCAAGTAATCCATATCATACCAACATTTATAGTAGGGGCATTTACATACATAGCACAAACTTCACATATCTTTACATATATGTTGACCTCTATGCATGCGTCATAAGTCAAGTTAAGTTCACAAATTTGAATTGGATTTTGGATGCGAATAGCAAATCGAGCTAAAATGCACTCGACAAATGTCGAAAATCGAAAAGACGATCAATGAACGGACTCCATCATCGCGTTTCAAAATGTTGAAATTGATCGAATATGCATATTGCAATTGACGGTTGGCCGTCGAAGGAGGTTGTCGTCTCGACACACATATCGAGTGGAAATCGCGATGATGCTCGAACGATCTCCGTTCGCAAAATTAATTGTGCCATTAGCGTCGAAATGTCAAACCTATCAAATGAGATTGTTCGCGCTCAATTTCGATGAATATGCGTGAATATCGAGCAATCAATTATACAACAAATACGCAAATAAGATAAATATCGATCTCAAACGGACTCCACCGTTTGTTAACGCCAAAAATAAGATTGATATATATTAACTATATGATTATGACATCATAGAAATTTGAATTAGAGTTGATCTAATCACGTTCTCATGTTTTACCATTTTTTCTTTGCTATAGCAGCCTAAATGACTTTTAAAGTCTTACAGTCCAGTGCTCAAGCTCATACCTTCCACTCCATCAGATGAAGTGGGCAGCTTCCATTGGATGAAACGAGCGACTTATTTTATTATTCAGGTGAAAAAAAGAAAAGGAGATTTAATTGTACATATCATATACTTATGTTTTATATATTTAATATTTAAATTTTAAATTTTATATATACATTTTAATCTTCAATATCATATCAAAAATATCACTTTATTTATTTTTTAAAAGTAAAATGTATTTTTTTAAATATAAAAAAATATTAGATAAATAAATATTTAATTTTAAATATTAGATATATAAATACATAAAAATTATGTGTTATGTATGTAAATCCCCCTCGGTTATATGTCAGCGGTCTTTCTTTTTCTCGGATTTTACTCACTTCTTGTGTGGCTCTAGCGCTTTCCCTCTCGATCTCCCTCTCGGTTCATCCATCGCGAGCGCCTCCCTCTCCCTTTTTCTACTATGACCGAACGCCTTGCTGTAGCCATTCACACGCGAGCAGCTGATCCTCTTTCGGTCTCTCCTCTCGATCAGCCGAGTGATCGGACGAGCCATCCGCCCGTCCCTCTGAGCAAATCGAGCCCAACTCCCTCTTTCCCGTCTGTTCCAAGCAGTTGGCCGCAGAACTTGAACCTCCTGTCTGTCCGTCGCTGCGAGCTGAATCCCTCTGGCCGGAGAAGCCATTTCGATTCTTCTCGGTTCCCATCTCTCTTGTGCGTTCTCTATGCTTTCGTTGAGTCGAGCTAGAGTAGGAATCGACAGAGTGTAGAGAGAGGAGCAGGGCTTGACGGTGAAAAGCTAAATGGAGTGAAAGGGAGAAATCAGCTAAGTCATTCAATCTCGTTGAGCAAATTGGAATGAAATAAGCTCACGGAGTTTGCATTATCGTCAGTTGTGAAGAAGTATTTAAGGAACTTTTAGGGTTATTGTTCATGTGTTCAAGTGTCTAACGGATTCCAACAGTCGACATTCCACAAGAAGGTTAAAGATACTGGAGACAGTTGCTTACTGTAGATCTTTCTTTTTTATTATGCTTGGGGCTTTGATGATTTAGCGTCCGAAATGTTTGACGTGTTATTCAAAATTACAAGATGTAAATGTGGGATTCGAAAATTTATCATCATCTTTTGGAAAAGAGTTGTTTTGGTGTAAAAATTTCATGAGATGAATAGTAGATAAACACTATCAGAGATTTCATCCTCATTTAGTGAAAACTTTTTATATAGTTTAGTTATGGCAGTTCTCTATAAGCACTATCCATTAAATCGGAGACTGACAAGAGTCAAGAATAGTTAAATAAAATATATAATAATGAGTGGAGTTTGAATTTATGAAATTTACCGTAATTTAAAACTTTGGTGGAACGATGGCCTGATCTAGATCCATATTGATCATCCGGTTATCGCGGCCCCTGGGTCCGCTTTGTTAGGAGGTAGTACAACCCGAGAAGGATCCTTGTCGAACACATGGATTACATCCTCCAAGGTGTCAGTATTGAGGTGGAGTTTGTCTAATGGACAAATATAAGTCATCACTAATCGGCTTTTTTCCAACCAAATACATTCTACATTTCATACCAAAGAAGAAAGCCGTTGGGGGAACAAGTGCGCCTGTAGTAATTAGTGGTGCCATACATGAACCACCCGGTCGGAGGACTCTAGTTGTAATCCATTTATGTGTATTTCACAGAAAACCACACAGGACATACGCCACATCCTACGGCTTATGAATATTTGAGTGTACATGATTGATTTTACATTTCTTTATGAGCAAAATTTTTCTTAATTTATCACCCCAAGATAAACAATTACGGAGGGGTGGATTTATTTTTTTAAGTTTTAATTTAAATAATTAATTTCATTATATTTATATTTTGTTATTTTATTTTTTATTTAAAATTTTGATCATTTTATAATTTATTTAGATTTAAATATATGATCATTTATCATTGAAATTTTAATAATAATTGCCCTTCTCGATCATAGGACTAATATCGATTAATAAATCTACTCCCGATTTTCTACAGGATCGGGTTTAAATTTATTATGTCAAGTATAATCCTTCAAACCTCACAACTCTTTGGAACATGGAGGATCGGCGAGACTTTTCTTCGAGGGCTTGAACTTGTATATATCAATTGATTCATATCTTGTAATTATAGGACATAATTAGCTTCTCATATATTATCGACTAAATTCTTATAATATCAAATTTTAAGTTTTGTTAACTGCCCTTAAGACCAAACCGGGATAGTATAGCATTTTTTTGCTTTGTATTTAACTTGCATATGTTCTAAATGTCTGAACATTTCAACACACACACGAGTATCTTTTCTTTTTTATTGTATGAACACATAAATGTCAAGGTTGAATGTAGGTGTCAATTCACAAGTTTGGTGTTTGATATGACATTTTTAGTTTTGTTAACTGGACGGCCCCAAGACCAAACCGGATGTAGATCTTGTCAACTCGACTATCTTCTTGTAGAGGATCGATTTAGATTAATTATTTTAAGATCTATCATTCTTCAAACTTGTCAACTCTAGATTAAACATGTATGAGCTTGACTTTTCTTGAGATCTTGAACTTGAGAGAATACATTAATAATGATGTCGATAGATTTATCTTTTGTCATTTTATGATAGAATTAGCTTCTTATATTTTATTAGATTGAAAATAGTATAATGACATCATTAAATTTTTTAGATTTTGTTAACCCGGACCCGGTCCTAAGACCAAACCGGGAAGCATAACATCTATTTTTTATATTTGACTTATCGAACACTCCAACATGCACACGAATATCTGTTCTTGAAAAATTGCATGTACATTAAGATGTCTAAGTTGAAGTTTATATGTCAAATTATAGATTTTGATTTTTTTTTAGTTTTGTTAACCCGGACCCGGTCCTAAAACCAAATCGGGAAGTGTAGATTTTGTCAACTCTGACTATCTTCGCGAGGATTGGATCTAGATTAATTATTTCAAAATCTATCATTCTCCAAACCTTGTCAACTTGACAACATAGGATCGAGTTTGAGACTTTCTTCTTGAGATCTTGAACTTGAGAGGATACTTTAACAATGATGCCGATAGATTTATCTTTTGCCATTCTATGACAGATGTGGCTTCTATGATTTAGAATAGCATCATTAAATTTTTTAGGTTTTGTTAACCCAGACCCGGTCCTAAAACCAAGCCGAGAATATGTAGTATCTGTTCTTTTTATATCGTTTGGTTGCTTGCAAATATCTATTTGAGTATTTAAGTTATTGAATACTTCAACATACATACAAGTATCTGTTCTTTGAAAATTGCATGTACATTAGGATGTCTAAGTTGAAGTATTGATGTTTGACATGACATAAATATTGAATTACAAGCATAGGCTTTGATATCTAAAATTATAAATCAAATGTAGATCTGTTCTATCAAATATGAATTTGATTCTTTCAAATATTTATCATAGATCAAATAGAGGTATGTTTTATAAGATTATAAGACATGAGTTAACTGTTTCAACTATTTGTCACGAGTCAAGTATAGATTTATCTATATGATATGCATTGACTCTTTCATGTACTTGCATGTATCAAGTGAGAGTCTATTTTATGAGAATGTGGATACACATTACAAACCAAGTGATTGTCTATTCTAAATGATATAGACTTGATTCTTTCAACCACTTATCATAGATCAAGCATGTATCTATTCTTTAACAAATCAAACATGCATTTTGTAGAGTATGAATTTGATTCTTTCAAGTATTTTCATGAATCAAATGGTTAAGCAAAATATTACTTCTTAAGTTAAGTTCATCTTACACACATATAAGTATGTATGTTTAGCTTGTATGACATATGATAATACTTCAAGCATGCATAATGACAAAACTATAAACTCACATGAAATCATGATGAGTGCAAGAATTTAGTTCCTTTGAACATTTGCATAAACCATAAAGAAACAAGTTTAAATATAGACTTACATTCATTTCAATATTTAGATCGATCTCGAACTAAATATTCATTTCACATCAATGTTTGATGAAGTCGCTTCATTCATATTCATTGATTAATTGTCCAATTGCTTTTCATAAAAGAGCTATTAAGCTTTTGCAAGCTCTTATATTTCAGTTTGAATTGTTCTTAATCCTCCCCATAAGAAAAGAACTTATCTACACTCAATCTTCTTTTTTTTTCTAACACATGATATAATATAATTGAACATATGTTAAAGATTTTAATATATATTTGTCATCAAGCTTATGGTTCAATTTTCACTTAAGCTCCTTTCAAATTATTCAGTAAAGCATATATTATGATTCAAATGGTAATTGAAAATGTTCAATCATATTCGTTATTGAGATATCAAATCATATATTATGCTTGTGAATAAATTATCAAATCTCTTATAATTTAGATTTGATTCAACTTAAGCATTTATGATTGAATCAATTTATCAATATTTTCATAAATATTTTGAGTCTTGATTCACTTTTCTTTTGTGGCATATCAAGTTTAAAAGTTTGATTGACATCATATCAAATTCAAACTTTTTATTGATTTATTGAAATTTTTTGGCAGCCTCCCGGCGTCATCCCCGCATATGGGGGCTGCTTTGGGAGACTAGGCCTTCCCACCACGCCAAGAAAGGCATGCATGATAGGTGTCGTGAGACACTGCGGCCGAATATTTATTTGCCCACCATGCCAAGAAAGACGTGCATGGGTTAGACAACATAGCATTGCATTTTGTTGCCACATTGGAATAACGGGAGCAAGTACTTATAGCATAACAGGTTTTCCTGCCATGTTAGAACAACGTGAACAGGTACTTATAGCAACAAATTTTCCTGCCATGTTGGAACAATGTGAACAAGTACTTCTTTCAAGTTTTCCCGCCGCATTGGAATAATGTGAACGGGTACTTATAGCAACAGATTTCCCTGCCATGTTGGAACTATAACAAGTACTTATCACAAGTTTCTCCGCCGCATTGGAACAATGTGAACGGGTACTTATAACTGATAACACAAAGCAATTTAACAAATTTGCATTTACATGTGCATGAAATTAAAATATAACTGATACCACCTTGCTATAGCATCATTTTCATCACCATTTCACCTAGATTTTGCATTTGGAATATTTAAATAGCAAGCTATAACATAAGCTTTTAATCACATGTGAGCACCTCTCCATTCTATTTAATCACATGCGAGCACATTTCCATTCTTCTCATTTTGAATATAAAAGAAGACATACCTTTCTTAAAGCCCACAAGTAACATAGCAATTAAAGGTCGAGAGATATGTATATATTTCATCTTTTGCTGACAGATAATCATAAAGAAAACTTTGCATATCCTATATCTTCAATTCTCAACATTTTCATATGTATGCAAGATAAAAGATACAATAGAGGAGACCAATATAAATCATACTTTGTCCCAAAATTTTGCTTTTCATTCTTCCCCAAATCAAGATAAAGTGAGCTTTCAAAGATGACATCATGTAAGCTAATGAAACTAGGATTTCATTATCACAACTTACTCTCATAATTCAAGAGCAAGAAAAAGGCATAGAACAATATATCTTGCAGGATTCCAACCCCCACATACTCATGGACAACGAATATATAATTGTTTTAATGCAAGATAGAGACTTGACAATTGCTTTTGGGTAAAGTATGAACAAGCACTAGGCAAGATGCAACTTTAATGAAACTAAACAACAAAAATGAAAGCTTTAAACTTGCACAAAGCCACATTTCAGATTGTACTTCATAAGCTTATTGACTTAGTGATCACAAAAGAGAGGAAAATAAGCACAATGCTAATAACGTCAATCAACCCTCTCCTCACCCTCTTCCTTCTAAAGTGATAGCCAAGTAAGGTTCATACCAAATAAGGCACTAAGGTTTATACCAAATTAGGAAAACAACCATATTAACTTTGATATTATATAAACAAAGTTCATTTTGCAAAACATCCATATGACCACAAACTGAAATTTAAAAATTCTATTTATTTATTTTATCTTTCCCAAGTCAAGCAAGTTCATCATACTCATCTTTGCCAACTACATAAATGCAGATATCCCCAAGCATGGTGTAAACTAGGTATACAGATTTGTGAGAAGCAATAGAAAGTTCCTCATTTTTTTTAGCTCCTTTGAGATTTTCAGCTCCTAAATTTACTAGGAAAGATCGCCAATGTAACCTCTCCTCTGCAGGAACTCCATGGAAACGTTCGATTAGAATGTTTCCATCAATATTATCTAAGAGCATGACAAACAACGATTGCATGCAGTGGATTTTGCCAGCCAATTTAAATGATTAGCAAAAGAAATGTTGCCATCAACAAAGTAACGGATACAATCGAGGAAGAAAAGCAAGATGTCATGAAGGTAACCCTCATCTTTCCTCTCACTCTCTGCTTCAATTTGTAGATCCCGAAATCCTCTACCAATGGGATTTACCAAATCTAGGATTTAAGGCAAAGAGAATCGGATTTAACATTGTATGATTTGAAGTGGTCAATTTTCTGTTTGGCAATATTTAGGTTAAAGCCTAATCAAATTCGCTACCAAACAAAATGATATCTCTCAAGAAAGAAAAGAGGGCATATACTCATCATTTCCTTTTGATTCCACCATCACAATAGACTTTAGGTAAAACCTAGTTAACCGGCAAAGCAAGAAAGGAATTTAGGGTTGAATAGAAACAACCTGGAACTTTCAAGGGGGTTTACATGCATACTACGCAATTCTTATGCATTTACATATTTCACACCCAAACTTTAATTTTTACTTAAATAACACTTAAATCTTTATTACATCAAAATACCAGTTACTTTTCTATGAAATGCACCTTTTGCATAGAAAAGTGCTAGTTTTGTAAATATTCAAGAAAGAAATAGAAATGATAAGGGTATGTATGTAAACTCCCAACTTTCAATTGCAAGGGGAAAGGAAGAGACAGAGTTGGTTGGGCTTGAGTTTGGTATTTCCACTTGGGCTCGGGCTGGGGAAGGACAAACGCTTGATGAGGAGTTCGCTAGGAGCAAAAAAAGGGAGAGGGAGGTGCTTGTGAGAGGGAACCACACACGTCCATCAAGCACGAACGAGAGCTCCAGCCGAGAGCCTTGGAACCGAGAGAGGGAGGTCTGCACGAGAGCTTCAACTGAGAGAGTTGCGTGATAAGGGAGAGTCATATGAGCAGAATGGGGGATAGCCTCGTTTGGTATCGAATTAGGTTAAGCCGTGTGATTCGATTGGGGCGTCCAATAAGAAATATTAGGCGGTTGTTTTCATTGGTCGAGTGGGCGGCTGAGATTAGCATAAAGCTTAGGGAAATTAAGGGATTAAACCACCATTAATTAGTTTAATTATAAATTAATATCATTTCACATCAAATTTTATAACTTTACTTCGTCCGATAAACTCTAGCAATATGGGTGTCAATTTTAGATATTTTCGTTGTGCTGAACGCAACAGCACGATTGATTTGCGATCGGAGGTCGTTTGGACAATATCGGCGACAAGCAAAATGAAATTGAGCTTAAATTGTGCGACATCGCTCTCGAATCGATCGACGTTTGCGTACACTTTGCCAAATCGACTGCGAAAGGCGTTGTTTGATAGGTTTCAATATTTCGACGACAATGGCGCGGTCAATTTTAATGAAATTCATTCGGATGTCCGAGGCTTCCGATATATGCATAATTTCATTAAAATTGGATTTGATTATTTGATTGACTATTAATTGATTTGATACTTTTTTATTTAATTAATTTTAATATTTTCACGCATTATGAAGTCAATTTTCAAATTGAAGCAAATTTGATCAATTCCGATCGCGATTAGGGGGGTTTTAAACCCGATTCATGCGATGCTACTCTTGTTAATATTTATTTTAACTTTTATGGCTCATTTGACTTATGAACCATGTGGAGGTCAACAAGAAAATAGAATAGTTTGAGCAAGCTATCTTGTCAATTATGACAAGCATTCTAGAACAACATGTTGCACCATGTATAGTGTGTGATACTACAAAATTTTCTAAGGGAAAAGGCTACATCATTAGCTTCTTTATCATACAAGATTGTGTGTCAAAGTTGGAGACCTTCGTAGATTTTGAAATCTTTGGAAAAGTAATGTTGATAAGAATCTCAAGACGATTGTGGTGGTTTTGATGGTAACGATGATGATGGAGCTGATTGATCGCGATGCACGCATAGTAATTGGGAAGCTTTTGGTTCTATCTAAGCTCTATTTTGGTCAAGAACACCGACCTATTTTTTTCAGAGTTCTTGAGAAGATTCTCTAATAAGTCTACTGAAGTAAGACTAACTTCACTAAGACTAACTTCACTAGCATGTGCAAAGGAAACTTATCAGGCCAATACCTCCGTAGATGAGGTACGTTGTATTCTTGTTGCTGTGGAGGGAAGGCTTTTAGATTTTGATGATAAAGTGAGAACTCAAGCTATATCAGAATCTATAATATAGCCACCCAATCAATTTTTCCATCAAAGTTGGTGCTAAAAGCCATAAAACGTCTATGTGATCAGAAGATCTATGTGAGGAAAAGCGCAATGCAAATTTTTCTGGATCTGTATAAAGTTTATTGTATTAGATGCTCCAATGGACTCTTTAGTGTAAATATTGATTATGAAAATATTCCTTGGGGGTACTCATGCTCTGCTTTGACAAAGACTGTAAGGAGTTTAGGGCCCAAAACATAGAGCTTGTTATTGCAAGAGATTTGTTTCCATGCTCCCTATCTATAATTAATAGGAAAAATCAATGGATTGCCTTATTCCCGCTCTTAACACAACCCCATCTTAAGGCCTTAAAGTTCATTCTATGTCACAAGCGGAGGTTGTAGCTTGAAATGCAAGCTCACTTAGTTCTTCTTGATATTGAGAAGATGTTTGAAGACCTCATTATGCTCAAGATCGGTGAGTTTGAAGACTCTGCTAAGAGCGTGTTTGAAGACTATGACCGTGATATCACAAGACACCGATGTGCTTAGAAGAGCGTGATGGGTAGGTCAAAGTAGTCCTCGATGCAGCCCCCATATGCGGGGAAGATGCCGAGAGTTTCTAAAATTTGGACTGACAGAGGATTAATTAATTTAATATAAAATAAACTCTAAGCTCAAAATTAAAATATGAATTGAAATTGAAGGAGTTTGAAGACCTCATTATGCTCAATAGAGCTAATGAGTTTGAAGACCGCTCAGCACTCAGAAGAGCGTGGTGGGTTTGAAGACTACAATCGAGGTGTCAAGACACGACCTTCTTAGAAGAGCTTGGTAGTCAAAGCAGCCCTCAAGATGTGGGACCATGAGGCTAGAAATTTGGGTTGACTCAAAGTTTAAATATGATTAAATAAGAGTATTAATAAGCTTAAATTAAACTTAAATGAAAAAAAATGATAAATCGAAGCCAAACCTACTCACAAAAAATTCTAAAGGTCTTTAAATAAGAATGAGTTTATAAGCTTCTTAGCGATCATGAGTTAAGTTTCATTGAAACTTAGAGAACTCAATGAGCTATGAACTAAATGCAAACAAATGAATATTAATATAAATAATTGAATAAGATTTTAAAAAAATTCTTACGCCACCAGATCTACACCACATTAATGCTATACGTAAGAGTTCACTTAAATTCTAAATAGACTTCAAATGTAATTTTGCATAAATTATGGAGCCAACTATCACTCAATTTAAGTGCTTCAATTTATGCAATCATTTGAAAATGAATTCTTGTACAAAATATAAAGCAATCGTCAATTAAATTTGATCTTCCCAAAATTGCCAAGTATTCTAAATGAGCACATGTGCCCCAACACTTAAATTCAAGTGTCCGAGGATCTTGGTTGATTCTCGGTTGGTTTTAGATGTCAAGTTAACAAAACCTAAAATCTAATAATATTTTATAATATCTTCAACCCAATAAAATATATGAGAAGTTAATTCTATCATATGACAAATAGACCGATCCTCTATTATTAAATTAATAGAGTGATAAGATTTGAAACAATAAATATTAAACTACCCGATGATGACTGTTAAATGAAAATTTTAATCCAGGGTACTTCAATCAAAATATGATTATAATTTCAAAGTAAATTAACTTATATTGAATATCAATATAAATGTAAAATTTAGAATATCATTGAGCTATAAATGCCTGTGAAATTCAATCTTTAAAGAACTTAAAGTTATAACTCAATTCACCTTTCACCGATTGCTTGTCATAGTGACAAATTTAAAAAACTCTAGCTCACAGAAAAGTCAAATTAAGCATAACTATGTTTACTCTTAAATAATCTCATGCTAGCAAGGATGATAGTGTCCTCATTTTTGGCTAGTAGGCTCCACATGATGCGATTACCAAAGTCCTCAGGTGATTGTTGCCAAATGAACTATATCACGGCCATGATGTAGCATGTATGCTTAATGCTTTGAGTTGTGAACCATAGGGTATACTTGATAGGCCAAAAAGCCCTCTGTTAATTAAGGTAGACTTAAGCCTGTCTTCTTAGATAAACACCACCCCAAGTCTATAAGAATTTCTGACAGCATGCGCTGCTAATAAGGATCCTTTGATACTATCTATACTAAGTGGACTAGGATCATATGACGGGATGACAAAACCATGGGATCTATATCGGGCGTGTCATCATTCTCCCAACCATCCGCTTTAAGTTAAATATAATGAATTTCATAAATCTAAATTTTAAAACTCAATATGCTGCTATTATACACTACGCATTAAGCGACCTAACGACTAACCTTAATCAAAAGTTCTCTCTCAATATTGAGAGGGGTAATTAACTATAGGTGCTTGCGCCTATAGGAAACCTAGAACCATCTAAAGTCTCACAAAATGAGGGTGAAATCTGGGTAGTGTCTTATGTGCTATTCCATCTGCCTTTGTTGGTTAGAAATTTCTATAGGGAGATCACCTTTCAAATCTTTGGGGAGAAAAGAAAGAGATAAGCATATATAAATTCATCTTTTTAGGATGCCACGCAGATCTGCAGATGTACTTATTCAAGTGATTGGGTACGTCATCAAGGAAATAGTATACTATCATGAAAGATAGAAGTCACAACCCTTTAATGGACCTAATCACCTCAATAAGGACTTCTAAGAATGATGGGTCTGTATATGTACCAGAGATTTTTTTCTTACTTTACATGGAAAAGTAAAGCAAGGTTTATTTAAAACAGAGTTCGTTAAGTTTCCTACAGGGCCAAGCCCCCATTGTTAATTACATCCTAAGGAATGGGGATCCCTTAGGAAAAATCTTGATTAAGATAAATGATCATTGTCTTCAAATATTTCAATAGGAAAGGACTATCAATCGATTGGTTCATTTTTGAAAGATCAAATGGGTTTGATCAAAGAGAGGGAGTTATTATCGAAGCCAAAATGGAAGATAAGTAGGAGATGCCCACGATGCTAGGAAACCTAGTGAGCATCTCAAACTATCATATAGTTGGGTTTTACATTTTTGAAATTAATTTTGTTTGATTGAGTTAAATTTTTCATTAGAGATTTAGGACTTATGATTCCTTAACACAAGATTAAGAAAATGCCTAAGAGGTAAAGAATTATGCTTATGGCCCATAAAGGGGAGAAGCAATCTCAGAATCTAAATTTAGGGAGCTTTGACGAGGGCCGAAAGCACAACCTAAATCTAAGGTAAAAATGGGTATTTAGTTTATCTCCATAAGAGAGAAACTCGACAGCTTGGACTTACAACCGCTTGAGGGTGGCCACCAACTAACTCTTCCTATGATTTTAAATGCATGTGGCATGTCTTTATGCTTATGCAAAATAGGTGTTATTTATTTAGAAAGAGACTAAGTACTTAAACTAACTCCCTAAAGAGACTAAATTATGTAAAGGGTATGTTTCAAATGACCTAAATTTAATGCAATTCAAATTTCATTTTATTTTTATTTTTGATAATTATTTTGACTAAGGATAATAGGATTCATATGACTAATATATGAAATAAAGTTATTGGCCAAATTCAATGGGAAGGGAGGAGGTGAGTTTCCACCATGACTCTTAAAGGTCAAACCAAGTTTCTTGATAAAAGGTGGAAGCCCCTCAATCAAGAGTAAAATAAGATGTCGTTGTGTATGATATTGCAAAATAAATACTCATCCAGCTAAGGGATTGTTAATTCTTTTATCTTGATTTTAAACCTAAGCTTTAGGTGAGGTTATGAATTCTTAATTTTTAATTTGAGTTATTAAGTTGGGTAAAAGATTTATTTTTTTCTAAAGAGCTTAATCCACATTTAGGCCATACATAAAGCAAGAAAGAAACTAGGAAAAGCATGCGACTTTATGCAAAATCTAAACAAATCATCAATCAATTTATAAAGCTAATCACAAAAAGAATAAAAGGCTGTCGTGGTTGGGCACCATTGCACAAACTTGAAAATATCAAATGTAGGTAGCTGAGCTTTACTCTTATACAACCAGGATTACAAATGAATTAAATTACAATTAAGTAAGGAATTCATTATTATGAGGATCTCCAAGCTTTATTTATTCTTTTCTTCTTTTCTTCTTTCTTCTTCTTTTCCTCTTTTTTCTTTGGTTCCTTCTTTTGGATGGTTGGAAGGTAGATGCTCCAAGGTTTCACATGGTGCATAAGATAGGATCTTATGACCAATGCTCACCCTAATTCCCATAACAATCATTCCAAAATCCTAATTGCATAAATTTACATGAAAAGGAGAAAAATGGAAATCTAACTAACACTTGTAAAACAAAGGTTAACTAAAATAAATCACACAAATCTCAAGCATGTATATTGGACTTATCACCGCACACATGGGTGACTAAGTCCACCTGGCCTATTGGATTATGCTTATGGTTATAAAGCACCTACAAGCAAAAGCATTTATATTTTTATTTGTGATAGCACCCCATAGGCACAATCCCCTGCAGAAAAGAATAGTTAGACTAAGAGCATTCTACCATTCTTTCTATGAGCATACACCCTAACATCCAGTCTAAAACATAAATCACAAAACAAAATAAAATATCAAATCATGCACAGCCCTAACCTAAAGCTAGAAGTGGTGACTTAGGCTAATGTGTGTGTTTTGAAGGTTTGTGTGGTATGCTTAGCTATGGCTTTAGGTTCAAATTTTCTAAGTGTGAAAACATGTTCAATTTAGAGGAGGGTTTCATTTAAGTTATTTAATTATTTTGGGTTGATTTTATTTCATATTTTGCTTTGGTTCAAATAAATCCTACAATTAATTACTAAGTTATGAAGAGAGGGAAAGAGAAGAGAACTTCTCTTTCATTCCCTAACCTAAGTAATTTATAAAGCACATTTTAGTTTTGTTTAGGTGAATGTTTTGATTAAATATTTTAATTAATCCTAAGTTTAGATGAACTCTAAACAAACCTATTCAAAAGAAAGGAATTTTAAGATTATATGAAATGAATTAAATGATAACACATATCTTTTTTTCCCAACATGTATAACATACATATGAATGAGTCCTAAGCACATCTATACATACAAATGAGAATATTCAACACACCTTATGATGCATGCTAAGTAATCCATTTAAGAAAATTTGGAAGTTTAATATGCATGATTTTCTTTAGTAGAAAAGGGTTTCTTTATCCAATTTTTCACATACACATATGAAAGAAAGAAAGGCATATAAGTATAGCACCATTGTTAACCAAGGGTGTGTACAAGACTTACTTTGGGCTACTTAAAGCCTCACAATCTCGCTTGTCGACTAATATAAACTTTCCTTAAATATAAACATATGCATAAAAGAAATGATATAAAGAGAGAATGCAAAAGTTGTATTAGTTGATTTATTTTGTTTATGTAATTCATGTATGCTAGTATATGTGACCCTTCATAGGTGATAGCATAGGAATGAATAGGTGTTGACCTCATTTTCAAGATGACCTCTCAACCTCTCCATCTTAGACATAGGACTCCTCTTAGACTTTAAGAGTTCCTTAGTCTTGAGACACAACTAGTGATTAGGTGGACACTCAACCTAGCCCTAGAGACTTAAAAGAGTTAGCCATAGGAATAGGTCATGCCTTAGGGGTGTTAGGAAATACCCCTTAGCTTGAACCATTCCTCACTTTCTTTTTTTTCAAGTCAAAATCCAAATCAATATTTTGATTTTCTCCAAACTCAAATCAATTCCATGATTGAAATCTATGATTGAAACCCATGATCAAAATCCAATGAAATTCCTAAGTCTAAATTTTGCTAAGTCCTTAATCTTCTCTTAAGGACTTAACTAAAATCATAATCTAAACCATTCAAATATTTGAGATTTTTTCATAATTCATTTATATTTCTATTTATATTCACATATATAAATGAAATATAAATTCAAATCAATCAAACCAAACTCAAAATTCCAAATCAATTCATGAAATTTTCATAAGTCCCTTAATTTTCTATTAATGGACTTAGCCTAAATCATCATCAAACTAATTCGAACTCATGGGATTTTCTCAAAACATATTTATATTATCATTTATATTCACATATATAAATGAAATATAAATATAAACCAATCAAATCAAACCCTCAAATTAAATTCCCAATTTAAAATTTCCTAAGTCCCTTAATTTTCCATTAAAAGACTTATCCAAAATCTTGATCAAACCATTTCAAATTCATAGGATTTTCTCATAATTCATTTATATCCTCATTTATATTCACATATATAAATGAAATATAAATATAAATCAATCATACCAAATTCAAAAAATCTTAATGGACTTAACCTAAATCATGATTAAACCACTTCAAATCCTTGAAATTTTCTTGTGATCAATTTACATTCTCATTTATATTCACAAATATAAATGAAATATAAATGCAAACAATCAAAACCAATTCTAAAAATCAAACTCAAATCCACTCAAAATCCAATCTAAGCCTTTTAAGTCAAAATCTTGAACTTAGCCAAATCAACTTCAAATCAAGGTAAACTCTTGATTTTCTCTCATGATTCAAGCAAACCTACAATCACGAGCCATATATAAATCCAAACTTCAATCAAGCAATCAAAACCTAAGTGAAAAATCAAAGCCAAAATCCCTTCATATTCTCCCATTGAATATGAAATTTTCAAATGGATCAAAAATCCATTTGACTTCAAACCACTTGTAAATGGATTTATATTTCAATCATAAGTCTATATACAACATCAATCAAACACAAATCAAGCTTTAACCAAGCCATATGACCCACTTAGGCTCACTTGACCCAAAGTGACTTAAAGTACCCTTATGAGCCAAATTCTAATCTAACCAAATTGGATTGAACCAAACGATCTATGCCTCTCATCATGATCAACAATCATCATGGGATGATCAATCAATCAAATTCAAAAACTAAGTCAAACTAAGGGTTGACCAAGTCAACACTTAGTAAAATAAAACCTAACATAGCCAAATTTCACTATAGGTCAAATTGATTGAAACCATTGATCTAAGTTCACTCATGACCTATGTTTGGACTTGACCAAGCCAACATTTGAGCCTAACTTAGCCCAATTGGCCAATTGACCCAAGTTGACCCAACTTGACTTAAAAAGTCAAAATGTGTCAAAACTTGATCTAAGCCTAATTGATCTAAATCAATGGGTTAAGTTCATTCCAAATCACTTGTTGAACTTGACCAAAGACTCAATTGGCCAACTAGACCTAACCTAGCCCAGTTGACTTGACCTAAAGGGGTAATGTTGAGCCAAATTTAAACTTAACTAAAATTGATTAGAAAAAAAGATATCAATCCACTCCATATGACTAACCTAACCTAAACCTGCCCATGACCTAGCCTAAATAGATCAAATGGGTCAAATAGGTCAACTTGACCCATTTGATATAAATGAAGTCATATGAGCCAAATTCAAAACTATACCAAATTGAATCAAACCAAAGCCACCAAAATATTTCAAATGGTCATATGAACTTGACTAACCTTGGTTTGACCCAAGTTGACCCATTTTACCTAAATGGGTCAACATGAGCCAAACCCTATCAAATGAATTCCAAATCTCATGAAACTTGGCCAAACCTAGTTTCTCCACATACCTAACATATCCAAAGTGAAAAATCAACAAAATGACCATTCTATCCCTAGGCCATAGAATAAATTTTGGCTTAATCCATGAGTAATTTGGTCATACCCTCTTCATATTCACTTGGCTTTCCTAAAAGCTCAAGGGGACCTAATGAAGAGTGGTGCACCCAACCTAATGGGTTTGGGTCAGCCCAATTGGTCCCTAGACCAAACCACCACCATGGGTCAAAACTCCAAATTCAAACTCTCTTCCACTCAAATTCAAGCCTATGGGAGGTTGGCAATCCATTCCTTGGCTCAAATCGACCAGGTGCACACTCCTAATAGCTCAAACAGCCTTCCCATTATGATCAATTGGATCAAAATGACACAATGGCTTTCAGCCGTCCGATCCTTCAAGGGGGAGATATACTCCCCCTAATTAAATTCAAATCCATCAATACCACATTTGATTGAGTACTAAAGATAGTCAGGAACCATCAGAGAGTGATCCCTAGCTTCATAGAGCTCTAACCATTTTTCTAGCCTCGATTTTTGAACAGTGAAAATAGGGGAGAAAAATTGAAGAGCTAACTTCCTCCATACTCAATTTCCACCCATTTGCCTTTGCATACTTCATTAGGGAGCTAAGTTGAGTGCACCCAAGCTTCCATTGGAGTTCCCACAACAAGGAGGAGTTCAATTGGATCAAAGCTACAAAGTGGAGCAAGGGGAGTTGGTCCATAGAGCAATTCCACATAACCTCAAGACCCCATTCTTCCAACAGCTTTGTCTCTACCAGACAAAGCTTCTCCAAGGGAATTGAGCATCGGTGATCACCTCTAGCGAGGTATGAACTTTTTTGACCACTTAACAATATGAGGTGTTGGTCCTTTGTGAAGTAAATTTTCAATTCAAGTGAATCCCACCATTGGAGCTTCTTGGCTTTAGATGGTGTGGGTTAAATTTGATTTGAAGCTCAATCGAGCTCGGATCTTCCCTAGATCATGAGCCTCTCTGATCGAGGGAAAACTTAGGAGATCTCGTCCCACAGCATTTTGGATGGAAGGCCGAGATAATTCCCCACATTTAGATTTCCTTTATCCATTTTAAAACCACGGGGAGATCTCTGGCTGTCTGATCTTTGATCGGACGGCAGTGATCAAATAACGTCCGCCACCAGCCACCTTTGGGGATTTGATGTTTAAGTGAATCCCCCATGGTGCAACGAGTGTAAAGCACGCTGACCACCGTTGCCACGCGTGAGCAGTAGGGTTAGTTAAAATGCCTTAATTAATTTCTATTAATCTAAGGATCTTCTAAAATTCATAACTCTCTCTACAAAATTCAAAAAAATATGAAATACAATTCTATGGAAATATAGTTCAACCTAGAATATTTTGAAATTAATTTCAATGGGTTTTGAGTTATAATTTTCTAATTTTGGGTTTTATTGAAACTTTTTTTGTTAATACCTTTTAATTAAGCCTCGATTTATCCCAAACTTCTTGGATATGATTTAGAGATGACTTACCTCCCCTAATTTTCTTGGGATTTATTGAAGGCTTGATTAGAAGAATTGCATATGGATTTTTAATTACCCTCCTTATATAATTAAGGATAATTAAGGTATGATTAGTGGTTTTAATCCATGATTAGGGTTGATTAAGGTAAGATCCGATAGATAGAAGGTTTAGGAAATAATTTTGGGGTATTTCCCTTAAGCTATTCCCTAAACCCTCTTTTCTCTCCTTAATATCCTCTTAATTAAGGGTTAATTCATTAATTATCCCTTAATTAATTTCTAAAAATTCTAAAAAGTTTTAGAACTTAATTAATCTACTTTGGGTAGATGCTTAGGTGTTCAATAGCCTAAGTTCAATTAAGAAAATCAAAACCCAATTCATATGTGTGAAAGGGTGTTTTGAAATTACCTAAGCTAAACCCCTTAGCTTAATTAACCTTTAATTATGAGACAAATTGCATTAGGCCTTTTCTTATTAAGTGCATTACAAATTTAAATTCCTTAGGAGTTTTTATGTAATCTCATTGGATCATAATTATTTGGTTACTTATTCTAAGGTTGTGTAAGTAAGGGTTAATTAGGTTACTTAATTTATACATTAACCTAATTAATACATAAAAATGGATCTAATTATCTAAAAATTAAACAAAAATAGTAAACACATGTGAGAATGGATTAGGACATCAAACTCAACCTTTTCAAAATTAAATCAAACTTCAAACTAAAAAAATTCATAATGAATACACTTTGATTTATTCTAAATTTTCTTATTCCATAAGAATGTCTTTGGGATTTAAGTGAATTGAGTTTGTTTACATGCTTTCATTGCTTTGAGTCTTTCCTTAACAAGTTAAATTTGTATGTCATGTGGTTTCATGCATTTATATTTTTCAAATTCAAATTAAAAAAAAATGAAATTATTTACTTTATGTCAAATTTGCATGTGTTGGCTAAAGTAGAAATATGAGTGGCTATTATAACTACTAAATTCAAATTATTTTCAAAACATATAAATCAAATATCAAATCTGAAAGTATGCTACTTATATTTTAATTATAAGCTTGCATGCGAAAGAATATAAAGGTATGCTTAGCATAAGTTTCCTTTCTCTTTTATGATTAACATAATTTTGAATAGGAATTTGGTGAAATATATGGTTCATTTGAAAAGGACCTAACACTCACCTAATTCCATATCCTATTCATCTCTATGCTATCACCTAAGAGGGGCTACATATACTTGTATACATAAATTGCATAAACAAAATGAATCCATTAATACAACTTTTGTATTCTTCTTTTCCGTTTCATTTCTTTTATATATATGTTTGTATTTAAGGAAAGTGGTATATTAGTCTGGACAAACCCCAAGGTTACGAGGCTTTAAGTAGCCCTAAGTAGGTCTTGTACCTTACATCTCTTAGGGTTAACAATGACGTTGTACTCACTTATGCCTTTCTTACTTTCATGTGTGTATGTGAAACTTTGGATAAAGAAACCCTTTCTACTAAAGAAAATCATGCCTATTAAACTTCCAAATTTCCTTCAATGGATTACTTAGCATACATCATAAAGTGTGTTAAATACTCTCATTTGTATGTATATATATTCTTAGGGTCCACCCATTTGCATGTTATATATGTTGGGAAAGAAATGAAGTAATGTGTGTTCTGTGAATTTTGATTCATTTTATTTAATCTTAAAATGCCTTTCTTTTTGAATAGGTTTGTTTAGAGTTTATATAAACATATGATTAATTAAATGATTTAATCAAAACATTCATTTAAACAAAACTAAAATGTGAATCTACTTTAGATATTACTTAGGTTAGGGAAGGAAAGGGAAGTTCTCTTCTCTTTCCCTCTCTTCATAACCTAATAATTAATTCTAAGATTCATTTGAACTAAACCAAAATATGAAATAAAATCAACCCAAAATAACTAAACAATTTAAATGAAACCCTCCTTCTAAGTTGAACATGTTTTTATACTTAAAAAATTTGAACCTAAAGCCATAGCTAAGCATACCACACAAACCTTCAAAGCACACACATTAGCCTAAGTCACCACTTCTAGCTTTAGGTTAGGTCAGTGCATGGTTTGATATTTATTTTGTTTTGTGATATATATTTTAGACTGGATGTTAGGGTGTATGCTCATAGAATGAATGGTAGGATGCTATTAGTCTAACTATTCTTTTCTGTAGGGGATTGTGCTTAAGGGGCGCTATCATAAATAAAAATATAAATACTTTTGCTTGCAAGTGCTTTATACCCCAAAGCATAATCCAATAGGCCAGGTGGACTTAGTCACCCATATGTGGGGTGATAAGTCCAATATACATGCTTGGGATTTATGTAGTTTATTTTAGTTAACCTTTATTTTACAGGTGTTAGTTAGATTTTCACTTTTTCTTTTCATGTAAATTTATGCAATTAGGATTTTGAATGATTGTTATGGGGATTAGGATGAGCATTGGTCATAAGATCCTATCTTATGTACCATGTGAAGGCTTGGAGCATTTACCTTCCAACCATCCAAAACAAGGAACGAAAGAAGAAAGAAAAAAAGCAGAAAGAAGAAAGAAGAAAAGCAGAAAGAAGAAAGAAGAGATAGAGCTTGAAGGCCCCCTACCAATGAATTCTTGCTCAATTGTAATTTAATTCATTTGTAATTTGGTTGTAGTAGAGGGCTACCCATATTTGATATTTTGAGTTTGTGTGGTGCCCACCACAACCCTTCTATTCTTTTCATTAGCTTTATAAATTGGTTGATGATTTGTTTAAGCTTTTTCATTAAGTGGCATACTTTTCCTAGTTTCTTCCATGCTTTATGTATGGCCTGGATGTGGATTAGGCTCTTTAGAGAAAAATAAATCTTTTACCCAACTTAATAACTCAAAATCAAAATTAAACAACTCATAACCTCACCTAAAGCTTAGGTTTAAAAATAAGATAAAATAATTACCAACCCCTTAGCTGGATGAGCATTTCCTTTATAATATCATGCATAAATGCATCTTATTTAACTCTTGAGGGGCTTCCACCTTTCTGTGAGAAACTTGGCTTGACCTTTGAGAGCCATGGTGGAAACTCACCTCCTACCTTCTCATTGATTTTGGCCAATAACCTTATTTCTCATGCATTAGTCAAATGAATCCTATTAGCTTGCGTCAAAATAATTGTCCAAAAATGAAAACAAAATGAAATTTGAATTGCATTAGATTTAGGTCATTTGAAGCATGTCCCTTTACATGACCCAGTCTCTTTAGTGAGTGAGTTTAAGGACTTAGTCTCTTTCTAAATAAATAATAGCCTAGCTATCTTGCATAAGCATAAAGACTTGCCTACATGTACTTAAAATCGTAGGAGGAGTTAGTTGGTGGCCACCACTAGGCGGTTGTAAGTCCAAGCTATCAGGTGGTTTGTCCTCTTTTGTGGAGGTAAACCAATTACCCATTTTTGCCTTAGATATAGGTTATGCTTTCAACCCTCGCCAAAGTTCCCTAGATTTAGGTTCTGAGGTTGCTTCTCCCCTTTGTGGACCACAAGCATAATTCTCACCTCTTAGGTATTTTCTTAATCTTGTGTTAAAGAATCATAAGTCCTAAATTTCTAATAAAATTCAACTTAAATAAACTAAATCAATTTCAAAAATATAAAGCTCAACTATAGGATAGTTTGAGATTGCTCGCTAGGTTTTCTAGCATCATGGGCATCTCTTACACACGTCGCACCCTCAATAAATGTAAAGCCCTCAATAAATCTCAAGAAAATTAGGGTAGGTAGAGGTCATCCCCTAAAATGAACCCTAGTTTGAGATTAATTGATGAACCAATTAGAGGATAATTATCTAATTAAGATTCCTAAAGAAACCCAAATTCAGAAAAAAGGGGAATTCAAAATACTTTGAAATCATTTTTAAAATATTATAGTTGAAATTATCTATCCATAACATTTTTTCTTTTATTTTTTTTGATTTTTTTTAGGTTGAGATATGAATTTTAGAAGATATAGGGATTAATTAGAATTAATTAAACACCTTAACTAATCCTCACCACATCATGGCATGTGGTGGTGATCGGGCGCTTTACGTCGCATGAGCCACTCACTTAAGCATCACATCAAAAAGGCAACTGGCGGCGCACACGCTTTTGATCTTTGTCATCCGATCAAAGATCGGACGACCAGAGATCTCCCCACGGTTTTTAAAATGGATAACAGATATATAAACATGGGAATAGTCTCAGTGGTCCATCCAAACTGCACTGATGGACGACCAAAGATTCATCCCTGCTAATGCTCAAGGGGAATGAGATCCTTCCACCTTTTAGTCATTGATCCAAGCTCAATTGAGCTTGAATTAGGCTAGAATTTAGCCCACACCTTCATCATGCAATTACCAATACATCCAATGGCTAAGATCTTATGAAATTAAAGTTCACTTTAGAAAGGACCAACACCTATGAGAATTGAGCTAAAAAAATCACTAACCTCGCTGGAGGTGATCACCGGTATTTGATTCCCTTAGAGAATCTTCTGCCTTGAAGCTCCTCTAAAGTTTTGAGTACTGAGGTTGAGTGTAGAGCTCTATGGACCAACTCCTCCTCAATTCCTTTGCACCTTGATCCAGGTCTCCCCTTACCTTTAGAACTGAGAGCTTAGATAAACTTGACTTGACCCTCTGATGGAGTGTGCAAGAGAAATTGGATTAATTTGGAGTGGGGAAGAAATTGGCTCTTCAATGGACCTCCCCTATTTTCAAGTGGAGAAAATTGAGAAGATTGAAATTGAATCCCCCTCTAAGAAGCTTAAGATCATTTGCAAATGGCTCCTTTGACTCTCTCTCACTAAATAGACCTTGAGTCAATGAAAATAGAAGTGAATTAGGGGGAGTATATCTCCCCCTTGAAGGATCGGATGGCTGACAATGTCCATGCCATTTTGATCCAATTGAGCACATGGAGTGTGCTTTTTTGGCAATTCTGAGTGACTTTATGGTTGGTTTGGCCAGAGGAGTGGAATGACAACTTCCCATGTGCTTGAATTGAGCTTGAGAGGGAGTTTGAAATTCTAATTTTTAGGCTAAGGGGTCGGGTTTGGTCTAAGGACCAAATGGGCTGACCCAAACCCATTGACTTAGGTGCACCACTCATCACTAAGTCCCCTTGAGCTTTTGGGAAAGCCTCAAGTGATTATGAAGAGGGTATGACCAAAATACCCATGGGATAGGCCAAAATTTATTCTATGACCTAAGGGTAAAATAGTAATTTTGCTATGTTTCACTTTGGACTTGTTTTGGTATGTTGAGAAAATAAGTTTGGCCAAGTTTCATTAGATTTGGAATCCATTTGATAGGGTTTGGCTCATGTTGACCCATTTAGGTTAAAATGGGTCAACTTGGGTCAAGTTGACCAATTGGTCAAATTGGGTCAAACCAAGAATTAGGTCAAGTTCATATGACCATTTGAAATGTTTTGGCACTTTGGTTTGGTTGGTATAGATTTGGTTTTGACTCATATGACTTCATTTAGGTCAAATGGTCAAGTTGACCTATTTAACTTTTATTTGACCTATGGTCAAGGGTAGGTTTAGGTTAGGTTAGTCATATGAAGTAGATTGGTATCTTTGTTTTCAATCAATTTGGGTTAAGTTCAATTTTGGCTCAACATGACCCCTTTAGGTCATGTTGGGTCTAAGGTCAATTGTGCTAGGTTGGATCTAGTTGGCCAATTGAGGCTTTGATCAAGTTCCACAAGTGATTTGGGATGGACTTGTCCCATTGGTTTCAATCAATTTGGCTTAGATCAAGTTTTGACACATTTTGGCTTTTTAAGTCAAAATGTGTCAACAAAATGGGCCAATCAAGGTTAGGCTCAAATGTTGGCTTGGTCAAGTTCAAACATAGGTTATGAGTGAACTTAGATCAATGGTTTCAATCAATTTGGCCTATGATGGATTTTGGATATGAAGGTTTCATTTTAGGTTAAGTGTTGACTTGGTCAACCCTTAGGTTTGACTGGTTTGACCCAATTTGATTGATTGATCATCTCATGATGATTGTTGATCATGATGAGGGATATATGAGTTTGGTTCAATCCAATTTGGTTAGGATCAAAAGTTGGCTCATAAGGGTACTTTAGGTCACTTTGGGTCAAGTGAGCCTAAGTGGGTCAAATGGCTTGGTCAAAGCTTGATTTGAAGTTGATTGATCTTGTATATGGACTTATGATTGAAATATAAATTCATTTACAAGTGGTTTGAAGTCAAATGGATTTTGATCCATTTGAAAGTTTCATATTCAAGGAAGAATATGAAGGGGTTTTGGGTTTGATTTTTGATTTGGATTTTGATTAAGTGTTTGAGGTTTAGATTTATATATGAGCTCATGATTGTAGGATTGATTGAACTATGAGAGAAAATCAAGGATTTGACTTGATTTGAAAGTGATTTGGCTAAGTTCAAGCTTTGGCTTGAAAGGCTTAGATTTGATTTTGAGTAGATTTGAGTTTGAGTTTTGGAGTTGGTTTTGATTGTTTGAATTTATGTTTCATTTATATATATGAATATAAATGAGAATATAAATTTATCATGAGAAAATTTCAAGAGTTTGAAGTGGTTTAATCTTGATTTGGGTTAAATCCATTAAAGGGAATTTAAAGGATTTAAAGTAATTTTTTAATTTGAAATTTAATTTTTGAATTGAATTTGATTGATTTATATTTATATTTCATTTATATATCAGAATATAAATGAGAATACAAATAAGTTTTGAGAAATCCCATGGATTTGAATATGTTTGATCAAAGTTTAGTTAAATCCATTAATGGAAAATTAAGGGATTTAAGGAATTTCAAGGATTTTAAATTTGGAATTTAATTTTACATTTGATTGATTGATTTATATTTATATTTCATTTATATATGAGAATATAAATGAGAATATAAATAAGTTTTGAGAAAATCTCATGAGTCTGAATTGATTTAATCAAGGTTCAAGACTGATTTTGGCTAAGTCTTTTAATGGAAAATTAAAGGGACTTAAGAAAATTTTCATGAATTGATTTGAAATTTTGAATTTGATGGGTTTGAATTTATATTTCATTTGTAAATATGAATATAAATGAGAATATAAATGGATCATGAGAAAATATCAAAGATTTGAATAGGTTTTGAATCATGATTTTGGCTAAGTCCTTAAGAAGGGTTATGGACGAAAACTTTGAACTTAGGAATTTTTGATGGATTTTGGTCATGGGTTTCAATCATGGATCTCAATCATGGGATTGAATCATGGAATTGAATTGAGTTTTGGAGAAAATGAAATATAATTGATTTGGAGTTTGACTTCAAAGAAGGAAATTGGGGAATGGTTTAGGCTAAGGGTGGGAGGTTTTCCTAACACCCCTAAGGCATAACCTATTCCTATGACTAACTCTTCAAGTCATCTAGGGCTAGGGGAGTGTCCACCTAATCACTAGATGTGTCATAAGACTAAGGAACTCTTAAAGTATAAGAGAAGTCCTATGCCTAAGATGGAGGTGTTGAGAGCTCATTCTAAAATGAGGTTAATAGCAGGGAAGCACAATCAAGAGTAGGATTAGGATTCGATACAATGGGTCCAGTCGATGATGAAGATTATTGCCTAATTGTTACCAACCATTTGGAGTCTAATAGTTTCTTCTCACACATCTCTAACTCTTATGAGAAAGTGTGTTTAGAAACTTCAGATGATCCAGATGATCTCCAAGTCAAAGATGCACCACCAGAATTTAAAGATGAGATTTATTAAACAATCGACAAGCTTAAAGAAATCAACCTCATGACAGAAGAAAATCCTCGCTTAACATACATCAGTTCATTGCTGAATGAAGAAGAAACTAATGACTTAGTTAGGCTATTGACTGAGTTTAAAGACTGCTTTGCATAGAGTTATGAAAAAATGCCCGAATTATTTCTTGATGTAGCAGTCCACAAGCTAGCAATAGACCTTAACACTACCCATATTAAGCAAGCTCCTAGACGAATGTGATTAGAAATTAAACTACAGGTCATTTCTGAAGTCAAAAAATTGATCGATGCTGGTTTATTCAAGGAAGAAAAATATCCTACGGTTAGTTAAGTCGTCCCGCTAAGAAGAAGAATGACCAAATTTATTTGGACCAAGGATGAGTTTTACCATTACCTCATCTCATGCAGTATTTTCTTTCATAGATGAGTCATCTGGCTATAACCAAATTAAGATGTCTCCTAAAGATGAAAGAAACACTACTTTTCAAACCTCAATCAAAATCTTCTATTATAGGGTCATGCCTTTCGACCTTAAAAATGCTGGTGCTACATACCAACAGGCCATGACTAAGATCTTCAATGAACTCATCCATCATCAGGTTGAGTGCTACGTTAATGATCTAGAAGTCAAGAGTAGAGAAAAGGAAGACCACCTCTTTGACTTGAGAGTAATTTTTGAATGGTTAAGATAATATAACCTCAAAATGAATCCCCTGAAGTATGCATTTGGAGTTGCTTTAGGAAAATTCCTTGGGTTTATTATTTGTCACTGGGGAATAGAAATATATCCTAAAAAGATTAAAGCTATCTTAGAAATGCCACCTCCTAAGAGTTTAACTCAACTCAGATTCTTTCAAGGATGGTCGTGATCTAAGATGTTTTATCTCAAACTCAAAGAGATGCATTTTTTAGCACTTGTCAAACAGACACCAAGTTCAAGTGGGATAACAAGTGCCAGCATACTTTTGAAGATATCAAAGAGTACTTGGTGAAGCCGCTAGTTCTAATAGCCCCTATCCCGGGTAGGCCACTCATCCTTTAAACTATTGCATTGGATGATTCTCTAGTCACTCTGTTGGCCCAAGCCAATGATGAAGGGAGGGAGAGCGCTCTCTACTACCTCAGCCATCGTCTGATTCTTGTTGAAGCAAACTATCCACCTATTGAGAAATATTACCTAACTTTGATCTTTGCATCTTTGAAGCTATGGCATATGCTTTCTCATAAGGTGAACTTGATCTCCCGAACTAATCCACTACAGTACCTCATGACACGACCAACACTTTTCAGATGTTTGGCACGTTAGTCCATGATTTCTTGCAGTTTGATATCATATTTGTACCCCTTAGTGCGATAAAAGGATAGGCACTAGCAAATTTCTTAGTAGCACACTCACTTCCTCTTGATTCTCCACTTAGTGATGATCTCCCTGATGAACAAATCATGAACTTAGGGGAGGTTGGCAACCCATGATAGGAGATGTATTTTAATGGTGCTGCTTCTTTTCTTAAAGGTGAAGCACCACGATCTATTCTCCCAGGAAAGGCAGGGGTAGGAATAGTTCTCCTAACTCCAAATTGCGATGTGATGAGATTCTCATACTATCTATCCAACCCTTGCACCAACAATGAAGCTGAGTATGAGGTTTTGATTGCTGGTCTAGAGTTAGCCATCACTATTAGTGTCAAGAGCATCAACATCTTTCAGAATTCTCAATTAGTCATTAATCAAATATTCGGGTCCTACCAGGTCCTCAAGCCCAAGCTTCATCATTACTACGAGTATACCATTAAGCTGTTCGCTCAGATTCCTAAAGTCACCATCTACAAGGTTTCCCAAGTAGAGAACGTAGTAGCAGATGCCTTGGCCAAACTTGCCAAAGAGTTATATGCGGAAGATGAGTCCATTTTAAGGGTCCAAAATAGACAAGTCCTATCCCTTATTGACGAACTCATGTTGACCTCATTTTGGAATGAGCTCTCAACCCCTCCATCTTAGACATAAGAATTCTCTTAGACTTTAAGAATTCCTTAGTCTTAAGACATATCTAGTGATTAGGTGGACACTTAACCTAGCCCTAGAGACTTAGAAGAGTTAGCCATGGAATAGGTCATGCTTTAGGAGTGTTAGGAAAATTTTCCTACCCTATCGCTTGAACCAGATTCCTCACTTTCTTCCTTCAAATCAAACTCTAAATCAAATCAACAATCAATTCCAACCTAATTGATTTCCCCTAAACTCAAATCAATTCTAAATGATTGAAATCCATGATCAATTCTAAATGATTGAAGCTCATGATTGAAATTCCAAATTCAAAATCTTTCCTAAGTCCTTTGATTCTATCTTATGAACTTGGCTCAAATCAAATCCAAATCAATTCAAATTCAAGAAATTTTCTCATAACCCATTTATATTCTCATTTATATAAGCAAATATAAATGAATTATAAATTCAAATATCCAAGAATCAATTCAAAAATCAAATCCAAATTCAATCAAAAATCTAATCTAAGCCTTCAAGACAAAATCTTGAACTTAGCCAAATCAAAATCAAATCAAGCCAAACTCTTGATTTTTCTTCTTGATTTAATCAATTCTTTAATCATGAATCCAAATCTAAACATAAACTTCAATCTTCAAATCAAAACTAAACTCAAAAATCAAACCCAAGTCAAACCCATATTCTCCCTTTTGACTTGAAATTGTCAAATGAATCAAAACCCATTTGACTTCAAATCTCATACAAATAGATTTATATTTTAGTCATAAATCCATTTGTGAGTTTAACCAAACTTGGATCAAGTCTTGATCAAGCCAACTAAACATAATTGACTCACTTAACCCAAAGTGACTAATTTGACCTACATGAGCCAAAATTTAATTCAATCCAAC